>WWET01002443.1:28172-46858 GCA_011038615.1 Limnodynastes dumerilii
TTTATTTGTGTGCAGTTAGCCTTATTGCCCCTTCCTTCAGGTTACCCAGACTTATTGCCCCCTCTGTGTGCCCAGACAGTCTAATAGCCCCCTCTTTATGAGTGTCCACTCATGCAGCCAGCCTAATTGCTCCCTAATTTATCTATGTTCAACCAGGTAAAGAACTATGTACCAAAAGGTTTTTCAGATTATCTGCTAGTCTGTAAATAAAGGAGGGTTTTTTGGTAACATAGTTCCAATAATAGGGTCCTTAATAAAGACTTTCCAATGATTGGCAAATACTCTTTCGATTTTTTTGTGGTTAGAATTAAATTTTGTGCAAAAAGTGCACTGATACTTATTAGTATTATAGGTATTACATTTTGAGCCACTAGACTTACAGATTATCTCAGTTCTATCAAGTGCTTCTGTTTTTTCCTCAGCAACATTAAAAAATTCTCTTTTGTATCCCTTTTGTAGGAACTGTTTTCGCATTTTTTCTTTTTGGGTCTTATATACTGAGTCCTTACTACAATTTCTCTTCAACCTCCGGTGTTGCCCTCCTGGGACATTCTTCAGCCACTTTTTGTGATCTAAGGAAATTGATAAAAGAATTAGAGTCAGTTAACTTTGTGTATGTCTTTGTATGAATCTGATTATCTTTAATATATAATGTCAAATCTAGATAATTAATTTCAGTAGAACTGATGGTGTAAGTTAATGAAATATTGATTTAGTATTCAAATAGGTGCAGAACAAATCCCAAGTTTCTTTATCACCCTTCCAGAAGAACACAATATCGTCGATATAACGATACCATGAGGAGAGAGTCGCTGCCCAGCTATGCCCCTGCCAAACCCGTTCATCCTCCCATGCGGTCATGAACAGGTTCGCATAGCTGGGCGCGAATCTCATCCCCATGGCTGTCCCAACACATTGTAGGAAAAAGTTGCCTTCAAAGTAAAAATAATTATTTCTAAGTATGAAATCAATTCCTAAAATAAGGAAGTCAATAAGCCCTGGATCAAGGGTGGAATTCAACAAGGCCCTTTTGGAAGCTTCCATACCAAAATCGTGTAAGAGTAGTATACAATGAACTGATGTCTGCGGTGACCATATACATATGGTCACCCAAGACGCAGTCCCCCAATTTCAATAAAAAAATCAGATGTGTCTTTTAAATATGATTGAGAGTTTTCACCAAGGGCTGAAGGTGGACGTCTATAAATGCTGATAGATTTGTAGTGATAGAATCGCACCCAGAAATTATGGAGCATCCGGGGGGGATTGGCATGGCCTTATGGACTTTCGGTAAGATATATATTGACAGGACTGATGGTTCATCGATTGGTAAATAATTAACATCATCTTTTGATAGAACACCACTAGTAAAGATATAGAACAAAGGAGGTTCAAAGAAACAAAGCGCACCTAAAAATCCAGCAGCGTAACCTAAATATCTAGAGATGTCTCAAATCTCAAAAAAAGTGGAATATAGGGTACAAAGTGTGATAAAGAGGTCACAGCGCTGAAAATTTCATGGGGATGGGAGTGCCAGTATATAAATCAAATATATATTGTATGAAATATATAAAATGTACATATAAAAACTGTATTAAACCATATAAAACATATTAAACATATTGAAGCAGTCCAAAGTCTCCTTCCATTTGGATGATGTTTTCACAAACAGACTTTTTCCAATAATTGCACGCATGTAAAAGAATCTGAAAAAAATTAATTAGTTCCATACAATGAACAACTTTGTTAAAAAGGAGCTTCAAACGTCCTACCAGGGAAAGCTGGAAAGCCTGACCACCGATGGCTGCCGCTGTGTTGTAATGCCCGGGAACGGTATGCACGTGTGGTCCTGCTGACGGGTCCCCTGGAGTGACGTCAAGTAAAGGTTTGGCCGGTCCGACGACGCGTTTCAAGCTGTACTCAGCTCTTCTTCAAAAGTCATAGACCGGCTAATAGAGTGTCTCTGTTTATATGGCGTGCTCCTATGACGTGGACCAATGCTCCGGTGATGTGGATCAATTAAATTACATGCAATTTGTTCTAAAACCTAATACTGGCACTCCAAACGTACATAAGGTTACAAAGTACATGCTGATACAGTGTTGCAGAATCGACCTTTACTTCACTCCAGGGGACCCGTCAGCAGGACCACACGTGCATACCGTTCCCGGGCATTACAACACAGCGGCAGCCATCGGTGGTCTGGTCAGGCAGCTTTCCCTGGTAGGACGTTTGAAGCTCCTTTTTAACAAAGTTGTTCATTGTATGGAACTAATAAATTTTTTTCTGATTCTTTTACATGCGTGCAATTATTGGAAAAAGTCTGTTTTTGAAAACATCATCCAAATGGAAGGAAACTATGGACTGCTTCAATATGTTTAATATGTTTTATATGGCTTAATACATTTTATACATTATATATATACAATTTGATTTATATACTGGCACTCCCATCCCCATGAGATTTCCAGCGCTGTGACCTCTTTATCACACTCTGTACCCTATATTCTACTTTTTAGAGATTTGAGACATCTCTAGATATTTAGGTTACGCTGCTGGATTTTTAGGTGCGCTTTGTTTCTTTGAACCTCCTTTGTTCTACTTACTGCGAATTTGGTCGTTCTGGAGCTCTTCCCTATTATCGTAGCCATGGAATTATGGGCTGAGGAGCTCAAGGACCGGAGCATTTTGTTCTGGTGCGATAATATGGGAGTGGTCCAGGCGATCAACAAGCAGAGGGCCTCTTCTCCCCCGGCTGTTAGGCTCCTTCGTTTCCTTGTTCTCAAATGTTTGTCGTATAATATCACTTTTAGGGCTAAGCATGTTCCCGGTGTTCAAAATAGGCTTGCGGATGCGTTGTCGCGCTTTGAATGGGGGCGGTTCAGGGAGTTGGCTCCAGGGGCTAGGGCTGCGGGTCTGTCATGCCCTTTGCATCTTTGGCAGCTCGTGAGTCCGGCCTAGAGGAGCTCGCCAATTCTTCCCTGGCACCGTCCACTCTGAAGACGTATCGGAAGGCTTGGGCTGAGTGGGTCCACTACATGAGCGGTAGGGTTGCTGAAGGTAAGCCCGTAGTGCAAGTGCTGCTAGATTGGTTGTGGCAGGAGTTCCAAGGTGGCAGGTCTAGGGCCAGCATGGGTTCCCTCTTGGCAGGCGTAGCGCATTTTAGCATAGTGAAAGGGGGTCAAGATTTCACTAAGCATCCCTTAGTCGCGAAGGTAATGAAGGGTTGGGCGCGTAGCCGGCCTAGGGAAGAAGATCAGCGTAGGCCCATTGATAGGGAAATGCTTAGGCAGTTGCTTGAGAAGGTCTCAGTGGTTACATCTTCTGAGTTTGAGGCTGCTCTTTTTAAGGTTGCTTTTGCGTGGGCTTTCTTTGGGGCATTTCGCATCTGCGAATTGGTAGCCACAAGCAAGACGGCTGCCAATTCGGGGATGCTGTTTAGGAATGTTGTTTTGCGGGAGGATTCTGTCGCTTGTAAGGTGCACAAGGCGAAGGCTGATCAGCTGGGGAAAGGGCGATGGGTTTTCCTGCAAAAACAAGGGAATGTGGATATATGCCCGGTTGCTCTAGCAAGAAGATACCTGCTGTTGCGGTCTGAAGGGGGGTCCAACTGGTTGTCACATCAAGGAGGTGTCGCCTTGACGAGGTACCAGTTTGTGTTTGTTTTTAAGCGCTGTGTTAGGGCTAGACCCAAGAGTGTATGGGACCCACTCATTCCGGATTGGGGCTGCCACTTCCGCTGCTCTAGAGGGCCGGTCTTCAGATGCGATTAAGGCTCTGGGGCGGTGGAAGTCAGCAGCGTATAAGAAGTACATACGCATTGGTAAATAGATGCTTTAAGTGTTTGACTGTTGGGAGTTATGCGAGCTCTGGCGCACTCAGGATTAGCCGCCTGCCTTTGGGGGGCACGAGGGGACTTTTCTCCCTTTTATCCTCCCAGCCAAGGCGCTTGATCAGTGGGTAGTGCCCTGGAGGTTTACATGGAGTGTTTAACCCTCGTTGGGTGCGCCAGGGGCCGTTGAGCTTCTTCCCCTCACCCCTTTGTGTTTCTCCTTTAATATAAGCTTAGCATCATAGAATTTATGGTTATGTCACTATGAGTGGTTAAGGTTTAGCGCTTAGTAAGATAAGATAAGATAAGAGTTGTGGGATTTAGCTAGGTATAAAAAAGGGGATGTTTGATTTATAGTAAAACCAGATAGTTTACCAAAGTCATCAATGATTTTAAATATTCTCAATAGGGATTCCCTAGGGTTTGAGACATATAGGAGGAGGTCATCAGCAAATGCGGTAATTTTTACCGATCTTCCGCCAATTGCGATACCCTTAAATCCCGGATCTGCCTGGAGGACACGAAGAAGAGGGTCTAGTGCCAAATTAAAAAGTAAAGGGGAAAGGGGGCACCCCTGCCTGGTTCCCCTAGTCATTCCCACTGGAGAGCTTCTGCATCCGTTTATTAATAAATTTGTGCTAGGCTGTGAGTAAATAAAATTTATAAAGTTTGCAAATTTCGTACCAAAATCTCTAAAAGTAAAGATGTCCTGCATATGTTCCCAGGAGACCTGGTCAAATGCCTTTTCAGCATCAAGGCTCAATAACATTCCCGGGGGACCAGTTGTTAGTTTTTGTCTATAGGAGATTACAGCAGTCAGAGCCGTTCTTACCGCCTTTACCGAATGCCTGCCATGGACAAATCCCATTTGGTGGGGGGTGAGCAAGCTGGGAAGAATGGATTGTAGCCTATTTGCCATGATTTTTGCCAAGAGTTTAAAATCCTGATTCAGGAGGGTGATAGGTCTATATGAGGTTACCATATTTTCTGGTTTGTTGGGTTTTAACAATATTATAGTGTTCGCCTTGTTGAAAGAAGGGTATGAAGGGCATTCTGAGTGTAGGATGTTGAAAAGTTTTGTCAATGAAGGTGTAATTTCAGGTTTGAGGAGTTTATAGAATTCGGCTGAAAAACCATCAGGCCCAGGGGACTTGTTATTGCGGAGAGTTGTTATAGTTTTAGATACTTCCTGCTCTGTGATGGTTGAATTTAAGATGTCCCTCTGCTCTGTAGAAAGGGTGGGAAGCTTTAAATTGCTAAAGAGGGCTTTCCGCTGTTCCGGGTAATTTGGAGTAGCAGTATAGAGGGACGTATAATAGTCCTGGAATTCTTTTTGTATATCTTTTAGTGAGGTAACAGTGTGGTTGGTGGAGGGGTTAGTTATTTTTAGAATCGTATTTCTAGTCTTTTGTGCCCTTACCATATTTGCCATGAGCCTGCCAGGTTTCCCGCCCCAGCGGAAGAATTTGCTCTTGTTGTACTCTAATTTGATTTGGGCTTGGGACAACAAAAAACTCTCTAGGAGTTGTCTTGACTCTTTATATGTGCTGTGGTTTGCCTCATTAGGATCTCGGGTGTATGTTTGGAAATGCTTTGTAGTCTCTGAATAAAGATTAGTGTATTTTGTTTGAAACACTTTCCTTCTCTTACTTAGATAAGATATTATTTGTCCCCTAAAGACCGCCTTAGCCGTCTCCCAAAACAGAATAGGGGTTTCCTTATGCTGATTATTTGTATAGTCATATACCTTCCAACTAGCGATCAGGAATTGTTTAAACTCCTCGGAATTGTATAGATATGAAGGGAATTTCCACATCCTTTCATGTGGCTTAGAAGTATTTAACTGTAGAGACATTGATATAGGGGCATGGTCTGATATGACTATCGTGTGAATGTCTGTGGAAAGAAGTTTTGGAAACAGATGGTCACTAAGCAAAAAATAATCAATCCGCGAGAAAGACCTGTGTACCGCTGAGTGGAAAGTGTAAGAATGGTCAGTAGGGTTTTGTAATCTCCAAGGGTCCGAGACCTGGTGGGTTTGTTTTAGATATTGTATATGACTAGTTAGGGCAGGTGTAGAGATGTGTGGAGGTGGGGATCTGTCCATGGCAGGTTTGTCAACGGCATTGAAATCTCCCGCTATAATGAGATTAGAAGTATCTGCCTGCATTATGATATTTGAAAGCTGAATAAAAAAATCTCGTGATGGGGAATTTGGCGCATAAACATTTAGTAGGGTATAGTTTGTAGACCCAATAGAGACCTCTATCAGTAAATAACGCCCCTGCGGGTCTGATAACGATCCCTTTATCTCGTACTGTATATTTTTACTAAAGAGTATCGCTACTCCCCTAGACTTGGTAGTGAAATTTGCTTTCCGGCACTCCGCTATCCATGGACCCTTTAGAGTGTCCGATTGTTGGGACCAATGAGTCTCCTGTAGAAAGATGATGTCAGGAGATAGTTTTTTAAGGTGAGTAGTGACACGTTTCCGTTTAACCGGGGAGTTCAGCCCCCCCACATTCCACGAGACCATAGTTATCCTAGGAATGGTTAGCTGGGGCGGGAGTGGAATATTCAGGGGATCCATGTCCTGATTGGGGTTAACCATAATAAAAAATAACAATGTAGACATGACCAGCTAGATCCATAAAACGGCGCCCAATGCCCCCCCGATCCCCTTCCTTCCAAATGAAAGAGACTAGCTCTCCATATTGTGAAATACGTGTATTCAAACATAAACATAAGTCAATCAGTATGAACCGTATATTTAAGGTGCTCCAAAACCTCCTTTTTTCCAAATTTTCCTCCCAAAAATAATAACTAACCCTAGAATAGGGTTTTAGAAATACAAACTTAAGACTTATTATCAACCATAACCGGCCATATTGGCAACTAAACTTTACAAAATTGGTTGTCATAATTAAGAGTGAGACGATTGCGACCTGGACAAGAATTACATGTTAGATTGGGAAGCATTGTCATTTTCTAAATCAAAGTGGGAGATAAACTCCCTGGCTTTTTGAGGATCATCAAATATATAGTTTTGGCCCTTATGCGTGATCCTAAGACGGGCTGGGAAGGCCAGGGTAAAGCGGAAGTGGTGCTCATGTAAAGTGGAACATATAGGGGCAAACGCTCTCCGTTTCTGCGAGACCTGTGCTGAGAAATCTTGAAATATTAAGATTTTCTGATCCCGTATTTTAAAGTTAGGAGTAGCCCTGTAAGCCCGTAACACCGCCTCTTTATCCCTGTAATTTAAGAATTTGCCAATGACTGCTCTGGGTCTACCCTCTGCAGTTGCCCGCTCAGGGCCTAGCCTGTGGGCCCTTTCAATGACCATATCTTTCATAGTGTTCGGGAGAGCTAAGGCGGCTACTAATTTGGTTTGGAGATATGCGATTAGCTCAGAGTTTTTTACAGACTCCGGGATGCCTACAAACCTTAGGTTACTTCTCCGGCTCCTGTTTTCAAGGTCATCTAATTTCTCCTCCAACTCCTTTAGACGTTGGGAATGGGCCAAGGTATTATTTTGCAGTACAATATGGGAGTCGTCTATATCACTAACCCGCTGCTCGAGTAAACCGATGCGTTTAGTGTTGGACTCCAGAGCCGTCACCGCTGAATCAATACTAGATTGTAAAGCAGAAAAGCGTGTGTCAAACATTGGTAACAGCTTTTGTTCAATCATAGGAAACAGGTGTAATGACAATTCCTTTGCCGTATCTGCCAATGACGGCTGTGGAGCTAGATTTTCAACCTGGGGGGCAGGAGAGCCTTTTGATTGCTTTGGGGAAGGGGGGGCTGGGGAACTAGCTTTAGCCGCTGGTGTAGCAGCAGATGCATTTCTGGGTTTCCCCATTGTAGTATCCCCTACCGACCCCAAATACCTTTTCATAACCTAGTATTCAGTTATATACCATATAATAGAGTAATCCACCAAAAGTATGGAAAGAAGCAATCTGATAACAGTTTAGGACACCTTTTCCTACAAGCCCGTGTTTTTGAGAGAACAGAAGCAGGGCCTCCACTTATATAATCACAATGACAAGCTCCAAATGCAGGTGCAGCAGGTCAGCAATACAGCTTAAATAATTACATGTTTAGTAATGTTAAGTAATGCTTTAGAGCTCAAGCAACCTATGAAGCAAGGTTGTAGAAGGTATATCTAAGGCAAACACACACTGTAATAAGCACTCTAATGTTTACAATCACAGGTAATACTTATCAGCAGCATGAGGGGTATAGAGTCCAAGAACACTACTGTCAGAGGTACAGGTGAGCAAAAGTCCTCACTGGTGCTGCCTGCTCAGGCACGCTGGGCCGTTGGCGTTTACAAATCCTGGGCACCAAAAGAAGGAAAGATGTGGCTCTCTATTCTTGCTGCTAGTGGATCTTGCGCACTCTCCTCTGGCAAAAACAGCTGCAGTGATAGGCCTCCGTACAGAGATCGCTTGATACTCCAAATCACTCTCACAGCTGGGCACCCACGTCACCTCCAAGCCGCAGATGCACTCCCCCCTTCCGTCTGAACACAAAACAGGCCTTGCCAGAGGACTATTTTAATGCTTCACTGGCTTACAGGCCCACTCCCCACAGCCCTCCAGGCAGAAAATAAAGAGAAAGAGGGCCTCTGCTGCTGCTGGCCACTCACAGCCTCCGTAGAGGAGTAGTACCCTTGTACTTCAGGGCAATTTAAACAAAAAGTGCCCCCCGTGGTACAACGATGGCCAGGCCTCTGCACTCCGTCCCCAGCTCTCACTGGACGTCACTCCTCCTCAGCTCAACTCTGTCCCGCAGGCCAGCGCTGCTCAGCCTCTCCAGAAAGCCATTAAGATCTGCCTCCGTCTGGTCAGCAGGATACAGCCCCGATCACACACCGCTGCTCCGCGCAAGCTGGGTGGGTTCCCCTGTGGTAGACCTGGTAGACGGGGATGCCTTTGCTTTGTGCCTCCGTTGCTATAGTGTGGCAGCTAGAAAACGGGTGATCCGTGGCACTAGGGCAGGTATAACTTTCAGTCTTGACGCTGCTGCAGCTGGAGCTTGCAGTCCCGTCACAGCGTTATGGCTGCTTTTCGCGCCCTTTCCCAAAAGGGCTCTGACTTCCAGCGCTGATGGTGGCAGGGGGCCGGGGAGATGGTAGTCCCTTGCCTGCCGCTATCCTCTTCTGCTCAGGGCCCTTTTCGTCCCCTGACCGGCCAAAAGAAGGCTCTTTATGGCAAATTAATAGCGGGTTGGTGAGGAGCCCAGTAAAAGTGCGTCCACCATGAGTGGCCCGCCCACCGGAAGTCAATTTTTATGTTTTTCCATCATTTAATTGACGCTGGATCTCACCTATATATTGTGATTTGTCCATTGTGACAACTGACCCACCTTTGTCAGCGGGTTTTTAATACTATGGAGTCATCTGTTTGTAATTCTCTTAGGGCTGAGGATTCTTTTTTACTTAAATATGGCTTTCCTCTATTTCTCAAATGCAATCCACCTGGATTGCTAGCAGTGGCAGAGCGTGTATACATCGATTATCAGTTAAGAGGTTTGAACTTTGTATTTTTAGGAGTATGGGATACCTGGGTCCTATTGCTATGAAATGAGTCTGTAAATACCTGTATACTTACCTGAGATTCCGAGAGACACTTGCCCTGCAACTGTTTTATTGTTTTTACTACTGTTTGGTTTTAATAATATTAAAATGGAATCTATATAAGCTGGGTCAGTGGATCTTTACGGTTCTGGAGGAAACATAATCGGAGGAGGAACAGTGGAAGGAGGAGATAGTTGTTAAAGTGCTCAGACTCAAGAGAAGTCAATTATACTACGAGTGAGATAAGAGCCAGAGGAAATAAATTTTGAAGTGCTCAGATTCAAGAGGAATAAACTATGAGTGCAGTTTTTTATTTCCATTACTGTGGATAAATATACTGCGCAATTGGGTTGTCTCTTTCTTTATTTACTAGAACTAATAAGTGAAATAGAATTTGGATCGTGGAGTTCTATATAAGGATCAAGTCATAATTTGATACGCCTCTGTGCAAGAAATTAGATTGTGAGAGCATTTCATCTTTTCTTTAACACGGTGATAAATAGACTGCACAAATATTCTTTCTATTTTCCTACATGCACTTACCGTGTTGTCTGCAAGAATGAATTTCCCATGAGGTGCTGACATACTTCAAGGATTTCGTAAGACAAGGAAAAATAAATTTAAAGTGTATTTCAGTCTGCATTGAGACAAGAGAAGATATAGATTTATTATATGTCCCGTGGGTAAAGATGACTGCACAATGAGTCTTTTTCTTCTTTGATGTCTTCACATGTCATGTTGGGTTGATGAAACAACGGAGACGGCACCTTTTGGAATAGTTGGAAAAGCAAAGACTACCTAGTGAGAACTTTCTTTTGAGGACTGAATACTGTCATATATTTCTTTTGGGAAAAATATCTAAGATTGCAGCTTTGTTCAGAGGTGAAAAGATTATTGCATTTGAGTGTTTGAGATCTACCTTTTAGGCTGATCGGTTTTAAGGGGAAGTGGATTTTACCCCTTGTGTCACCTTGCTGTCACAGCAATTCGAGGGAGCGCACCAAATCAAGGTTCTGATTATACACATTTCCTCTATTTCTATTTAAATTATTTTCATGAAATCATCATACACTAATTTGTTGAATGCCTCAATATAAGGTCCTTTTACAAACTGGGGATAAAAGTTTGAAGATTTTTTTAAAGGTTGTTTATTTATGGTTGTCCCCGAAATATAAAAAAAGAGCATAGAGACCCATTCTCTCTCGTCACACTTTAAGAAATGTCATCAGTGTTCTCCTTCATTCATTAAAGGTTTTTGGGGTATTAAATTAGTAAAGGCCACATGGAAGAATAATTTTTTAGAAACCAAATTAGCAAAGGCTGAGATGCAGTCGATTTTTGAGTTACAAACATTACATCCATATGGTTTAAATTTAGATTTCGAATTAAAATGGTTTTTGTAAATTTTATTTCGTTATTTCATTTTTATAATTACATATATTTTATTTTCATATTGAAATATTTATTCTTAGTAATTTTTATTTATTTTGTTTATTTTTATGATTCATTTCATTTCATTTCTTTTGATTTGAATTCAATGAATTCCTATACATCATAGAATCTCTTAGTGGTTCCAGCTAAATTGTATTTTTGAAGGATAGGTTTGGTATGGTGGAATTAATAGACTACATAGGGCCTATAATACTATTTAATACCGTTTATCAATTACTGTGTACCAATATTCTATGTAAATCCTTTCCCAATCTATTAATTGTTTATTCAATTGCTATGTATGCCAGTTGAAGGTCATAGACATTAATATACTCCATGAAAATGGTTGGAGATGAATCATATTTATCATCTACTAAATGTGGACTGTATAAAAGTCCTGTCATTTTTCAGGTCTATGTCCCTTTAAAAAGCCCTCCATGTTTTTATCTTCTTTGTATCATCTAATTTGTATCTTTCATCTATGTGATGTATTTATTGTATTTTTTTATACCTGGATATTATTTCACAATATATAAGCATCTATTTAAAACTAGTTACTTATATTCTAGTTAGATTATTTAAAAAGTGTCAATTTTTAGACAGCGCTATATTGCAGGCTAAGTGTAAAACTCTTCTTCATTCCAGCAAATGAGTGTTATGACACGTTTTCGTAATGTGGAATCGAAGTTTATTATTATTATATACCATTTTGTAAAGTATACTGAATCATCCAATCCTGAAGAGAGGTGGGGTATTTAAACCCGTTTTCTTCACTCCTCATGCATCTTGATAAAGGCTGTAGGAGCAGCTGAAACGCGTCGATGAGGAGTGCCGTTGTTGTCTTAGGTCTTGCCAGTTTTTGTGAGTAGGAGGTTGCGTCTGTCAGCGCTGATTACCATCCACATTTCCCCCACATGCGGGTATGCATCTGACAGCTACGGCTGCTATTTAATAGTCAATTGTTATTTGTTTTTAAGCCTATGTTTATTTAAGTGTGGTTAAATGTGGCCTTATTAAATATCTTTTTTTATTAATTGTTTTCCCTTTTCCTTTCTATTTAATTTATGTGCTGCAGTTTATGATTGAGAGCCTTCAGTCCATTTACAAAAGGGAATTTCTGTGTCCTGGAAGGGAGGAAGCACTGTGTGGGGCAACAATTTACAAATTTTTTCCGTTTGCTATGTGCCAGTGGTGGTCTGGTAGTTTTTGTTTGCTCCTGGCTGCAGGATCCTAGTAGCGCTAGACAATTGGTTCTGTTTTCTTTTCTGGACATTAAAGGCATTAATATTGGCAATGAAATTGTAAAAATAACTGCTTTCGCTACCCTATCACTTACTTTACATCTCAGACCCTATTAACTCTCTTCCGTTGATATTGAATATTATTAAAGATTTCGGAAAAATTTTTGGTTTTACGATTAATCAATCCAAATAGGTAGCTCTAGTTTGTACCCACCTCTTCCCTTACCTCTTTTCTACACAGCGGATGGTCCTGTCTTACACAGGAGGTCCAAGATAACCCACACCTAATGTCAGTGTGGTCAACCTGGAAACTTATTAGAAAAAGTAAAGACCTCAATTGCCAACAATCTCTTTTTTTACCCCTTCTATGTAACCCAGTTTTTCAAAATGGAGAAGCTACATATCTTTTTAACAGATGGACACAAAAGAGGTTAACATGTATACGTGACCTAACATTTCCACATATACAAGCGTTGCAGACGGTCTCTCAGATACAGGAGACATTTACGACATCCTCTCAACACAATCTTTGGCAATTCATCAGGCCCTACATTATGCCCAGATGGTCATTCGTCAGTTAACACCAAATGACTGGGGTAATGAGCTAGATGTGTTACTGGTCAATCCGCCTATGGAAAGGGGTACAATTTCCCTTCATTATCATATACTTCGAGGGTCGCTAGATCATACCAAAATGAAATCTGGCCTCTCATGCTGGTTTACCCTATTCCCACACCTTACACTGGAAGAAATAGAAGACATGCTATGGGTCTGTCTGCCACAAATGGAAGGGATGCATCACTTTTCCACTGTTTCTGGAACCGCCCTCAAATACATAGGTTTTGGAGACAGGTTCATTTATTTTTCACATCCCGATTGGTAGACTCTTTACAACTAACACCTGAGTGGGCGGTGTTGGGGTACTTGTATCCTGCCCAAAAGCTTTCCAAACAGGATAAACAAATGGCGACCATCGTTTCAGCAGTGGTTTGGAAGTGTATTCTTCAGAATTGGATCCAATCCAGAGCTCCTAACATTGAAATGTTCAGAAAAAAGTTATATTATTTGTTCCGAATGGAATGGCTTGAAGTCTCATTAACAAAAGAGAAATCTGTCAAAAATCTCTTTATAGTTTGGGAGCGATATGAATATGAATATTATTCAAAAGCAAATACATACATGCTTCCGGGCCACTGCTTGGTATGAGAGAAGGATTCTGCTAAATGACCCTTTTATCCCCAAACCACCGTGAATTGTAAATTGAATAAGGTATAGTGTAAGTGGGTATACCCAGAGCTCCCATTTCTAAATTTCTAAAATTCTAAATTTCTGGACTCTTGAATCTCTGCATTTTGGAAGACTTAGTGACCCCCGCGAGGAGATAATAGGTCTCCCCGGGGGGTTCACCAAGCACTTGTGGATTTTAGGTAACACATAAATGGAGGGGATAATAGGATAATCCTGACGAAGAAACCTAGAAGTTTCACCATCAATGAGTCCTTTAGAATAAGCATCATTAATCAATGTATCAACCTCCAATTTAAAGGTATTAGTGGGATCAAAGGTTAACAATCGATAACAGTCCATCTGCAAGTTGCCGTCTGACCTCCTGAATGTAGTCAGTGCGATTAAGCACCACTACAGCGCCCCCTTTGTCCGCTGGGAGAATTGATATATCATTATTGTCCTTTAGTGATGCAACTGCTATCTGTTCATCCTTCGTAAGGTTGGAGTATCTGACACGGCCTTCAGGCCATTTATCAAACACATCTCTCTTGACAAGTTTGACAAAAGTAACCGGAGGATCAAAGTTAGATCATGATTTAAACTTGCTGATAGTAGACTCCCGATCCAAAGTCATGGTAGGGTGATCAGAAAAAAAGTGTTTTAATTTCAAAAGACGCTGAAATTTAAAAAGTTCCACTTCCATGTCAAATTTTTGGGGTCTGTATGTCTGTACAAACGAAAGGCCCTTGCTTAACACTGCCATTTGAGAAGGATTTAAATCAACAGAAGATAAATTATAAATCACTGTGTCTTCCTGAGGGTGCCGCCAGCGCCTGCGGTGCTTGTGCCCGCCTCTTCGTTTGCGCTTTTTTTGCTGCGGCTTCTGGTGGCAATATCCTCCCGGGAAAAAGGCACCTTGGTAAATTTGGAGCGAGGGTGGGTGTCAGTATCACTTTGTGAAGAAGCAGTGTCTAAATCTGTATATGTCCTGTTGGAAAATGTATTTCTCCTTGAATTATTATATCGCCTATTATAGGCAACTGCATAAGATGTAGCCCACTGGTACACCCTGTTTTCTCTGTAGTCCTCTTTAACTGCTTTGTATTTACGTTTCTTAAAAACTAACAGGTCTGCCTCAAATTTCTTGATGGTATCAGATAATTTGGAATTCCAGTCAACAGAGTTATCAGAGGTGAGTACAGGGGTGGCTTTAACAGATAACTCTGAGATCTTCTTACGGATATTTTCAATATCTGTGTTGACTTTCTCAATGGTCAAGATCATAAGATCAAAAGAGCAAAAAAACGGTTTAGTATGTGGCACCAATTTTGACAAAAAAGTTTGTCACTCTTGCCAATAGTAGGTTGGTTATTAATGCGAAACCCTTTCGGGATACACTTTTCATTAAAATATTGTGATAGAGATAGGGCATAAAGCTTCAGCTCAATGTTTCTTTTGTTCAATCGAAATAAATCATGAAAAAAATCAATCGGTGTGTCAACATCAAAAGCAAGTGAGCTGGTGTCAACAGTGACAATACGTTGAATCTGCTCATCAGTGTAACTCTTACTGCCAGCATATAAAATGGTGGATTCCTCAGTCATGATAATGATAAAAAATATACAACAATTACTGAAGTCGTAAAACTATATGACAACAGTCCTGTCCTAAAAGCTTATAGCCAGGACAGAAATGAGTGCTCGGCTGAAAGGGATAATATGAAAAAACAGCAATGGGCCGTAGCCAGCACCTCAAAAAATAAAATAATGGTGGTGCCAAGGTCTAAAGGATATAGACAGAACACTGTAAACTGTAGTATACAGAGACCAGCACTCATATACATACAAAAGTACAAAAATGTATTACATATCCAAAAAATGCAAAATAAGCAGCAAATAGAAACATGGTGAGGTACAGACCCCCCAAAAAAATGTTGGTGCTAATCCAAAAAAGATCAAAACTCAGTCCAAAAGTACATAGTTCAGTCCAATAGACAGCGTGATGTGATCCACAACAATCGCTGTTCAATAACAAACCTCCAGCTAATGACATGGTATAATACACATGATCCAGAATATAAGCTGAGGCTGAGTATTAAAAGATATAGGGCTCTACAAACATCCAATGTTTTGTTTGAGCCCTATATCTTTTAATACTCAGCCTCAGCTTATATTCTGGATCATGTGTATTATACCATGTCATTAGCTGGAGGTTTGTTATTGAACAGCGATTGTTGTGGATCACATCACGCTGTCTATTGGACTGAACTATGTACTTTTGGACTGAGTTTTGATCTTTTTTGGATTAGCACCAACATTTTTTTGGGGGGTCTGTACCTCACCATGTTTCTATTTGCTGCTTATTTTGCATTTTTTGGATATGTAATACATTTTTGTACTTTTGTATGTATATGAGTGCTGGTCTCTGTATACTACAGTTTACAGTGTTTCGTCTATATCCTTTAGACCTTGGCACCACCATTATTTTTCTTTATTGCTTTTTATGTCACATCAATAACTATGTAATCTAGAAAATGTTCTCTTTTTTTTCTTCTATTCTTGAATGTTGTACTTAATTTGTACGCCAATAAAAAAATTTTTTTTTTACTATTTTGAAACCACAAAAATATTCATCTTCCTGTGAAATTATCACCTTATTACTTTATTAAATACAGACCTTAAAATTTGTGAAACTCCATGCGAATCGTATTAATCCTCTTCTCCCTCATCTAATACACCCTTATCAAGTGACCTTTGTTCCCTCCTATCAAGTATCTGACAACACTTGCCATGTCTTTAATCTTTTGGAACTAATATCTCATAGTAACGATCAATGTGTTTTTCTATTGTTGAACGCAGAAAAAGACTTTGATAGGCTTCACTGGCTTTTTATGCAGGAAACTCTGTATATGTATTTAAGGATTAAATTATCCACGCTATCCTTGCTCTCTACTCTGGACCTACAGCAAATGTTTCTATTAATGGTTTTCTTTCCACCCTCTCTGTTTCGAATGGAACTAGACAAGGTTATCCCATGTCACCCATGGCACGCTCCTCTAGAAATTTCCCTGGTATTAGATTTGGTGACAGTGATCATAAACTTTGCTTGTTCGCTGATTATCAGCTTTTTGTGACCAGCCTGGAGACTTCTCTAGTAGAACTGTAATTGATTCTTGATAGATACTTTGAGGCTTCCTTTTACAAGTCTGACACTCAATATCTCCACTGCCCTACTTGAATTTTAATCGGCAATCCAAGACAATTACCTACCTGGGCATACAGATCTCATCTAATTTCTCAGAATTTTTTTTATTGCAATGCTTCAATATTATTAACTTAGTTCTCCACTTTGATAAAGACGTGGCTGAGGTTTGAGGTCTCTTGGCTGGGGCAAGTCGCAGCATTTAAGATGTCTTTACTCCCTAAACTGACATTTGTTCTGCTCGATTCCAAATTTGTGGCCCTATTTGTACCTCTCAAGGTTCCATAAACTCATGCTTCCTTAATTGGGAAGTCCAAACCCCCTAGAATGGCCATCTCCAACCTCCAGACTCTTTAAGCTTTCCTCTACTCACGCCTCATTAAAAGTTTAGGAGAAAGCTGTCTCCAGAATAAAGGATTTGACTTTACCTACTAATAACTTTTCCATTTTGGCTATTTCTAAACTCATACTTGATTGGAACATACCTAGTTGAAGCACTAAAGGTGTTAAGCATCTTTCTAATTTTCAGGATTAATATTTGCCCCTCTAATTATTATAAACATATAAAATTGACCTATTGTATTAAACAAACATCTAGGATTAGAAGATCCCTCCGCCCTCCCCCAGACCTTCTAAAATTCAAATTATCCGCAAAAGCCAGAGAGAAGGGTATCACCTTTTTGTATCATTAAGTATGCAACCTCGAGAGAGAGAGAGAGAGAGAGAGAGAGTGTGAAATGCAAGGCACAGCTGGCATGGGAATCAGATCTCGAGACCAGCTTTGCAATGGACAAATGGAAAAAAATTATAATATGAGCTTTATATTATCTAAATGTTCATACTGAAATGCATATAAAATTTATGAAAAAAAATGTATCTTACCGCGATTAGACTCTACAAAATCTGGGGGAAACTTAGGGTTAGGCTGCAGGGAAGGGATGGACTGGTGAAGCGGAGTCTTAGGCTTAGGCTGTGCGGAGGGGATGGAACGTAGTAGGGGAAGGTTAAGGTCAGGCTGCGGTGAGGGGATACAGTATAAGAGGGGAGACTTAGGCTGCAGGGAGGGAATGGATTGGTGAAGGGGAGTCTTAGGGTTAGACTACAGGGAGGGGATGGAGCGTAAAAGGGGAAAGTTAGGGTAAAAATTAGGATAAGGATTGGGGTTAGAAAAATACTCACCGGTCACCGCTAGGGATTCTTTCTGAAGTTCTTCTATTTTCACACTTTCAATGGCGGTGCTAGGTCGTAAACAGGGTGTTGAAAATGGCCCAATGGAAAAAGGGCCATTCTCACTGCCGACCAACATCACTTAATAAAATGGAATTCCTTCTAATGTAGTCTTAATCAACAATGGCACCAGAAAAGGCCTTTTATCCCCACTAATTTTTGCACTATTAATTAAACCTCTAACTGCTCAGATTAGAGCCAATCCTGATAGTTATTGATTATTAGTAGGATCCTTTGACTCATAACTCTCTCTTTGCAGATGACATTCTACTTACACCCCCTTCCCAAGGTATATAAAGTAATTTATCTCTGGATACAAAATTTCTCAAAATCTGGGGCCATGCTCCTTCATGTCCCCCCCATGACTAATGAAAACCATTAAATCTAATTTACATTTTAAATAGCAAACAGGAAATCTTAAGTTTCTGGGTATTTACTTGATTCCCAGGTAAACCCAGTTGTACCAGGAAAATTCTCTCATTTATTCCACGTGACTTTAGCAGATCTGACCTCCTGGAAACATTTATTTATTAACAGGTTTTTATATAGCACCAGAAGATTACATAGCGCTTTACAATTTTAACAATCATTATAACAATCCCGGGTGGTAGCATACAGGCTGGGTAGGTAAGAGGGTCCAGCCATCAGGCTTCCACTCTATAATAATGACTGGGTTAAACTTATTACCTCACCTCCCATCTCTCCCAAACTGCCTTCTCCTATACCCCTTGGATTCGCTGCCTGGTTGGATTGGGAATCCTACTTGCACTGGTTAGGGGTTTATTTCCACTTCGCTTTTGGGATGTAGAATAAATGTTGCAGCAGCTTATTTTTCTTTGCAATCAATACATAAAATGTAGACATTTCACACGATCCATTTCTGCAGACAAGCGGCTGGTAATAACAATGCGTTACGGTATATTATGCCGAGATCAGCGTCATC
>WWET01002443.1:55596-74612 GCA_011038615.1 Limnodynastes dumerilii
AAAAAAAAAAAAAAAAAAAGCACTGGTGGATTCAGGAGGATCTTGGACTTGAGGAAATCGAGCAACAGTTTCAAAGTAAGGACTTTGAAAGTAAGGAATCAGTGAGAACAGTACTTCCATATATGCACCCAAACACTTATGATATCTGTAGACCTGCGGGATGCTAACATGCACATCCCAATACATAAAAAATGTCAAAGACTTTTAAAGAGTCCATTAACAATTCACAAGTCCTTTTTGGACTAGCAACTTTCTCGAGAACCTTCTCGAAAAGTGCTTATTACAGTAGTAGCAAAACTTCATTTGGAAGGTATTTGCCTGTGGCCCTATCTAGCCAATAGCTTAATAGTAGCTGCTACAAGAGAACAGGCCACATGTCATAGAAAGGGTGATGGAGAATTTAGAACACAGTTGGTTGATGAATCACGAGAAGAGTCCTCTAAAGCCAGAATCACAGATCAAATGGGAGTAATAATAGACACCAAGTTAATGACGTTCAGTCTTACGCCAAAGACAAGGGAAAAAATTGTTCAGGAAATAAGAAAAGCAGCAAGAAAAATGCGAGGGACAAGAGAAACCTGTATGAAAGTCCTAGGACTTCTGTAAGCGGCGCTAGATACAAGAATATTGGGAAGTTCCATATGAGAGAATTACAAAGATTTTTTTTACAGCAATGGGACAAAAATCCTCAAAATATGATAGAAGAAATTGCTCTTTGAAAGAGCAAGGGAAGACTTGGAATGGTGGTCAAACGAAGAAGCAATGGAAAAATGGAAGAGTTTGCACCACAAACTGCAGTAATTTAATAATAATAATAACCACTTATGAAAGCAGTACTGGTTTGAGGGTCTCTATTATGCACAAGGAAAGTGTAGCAAAGTTCTAGGAGAATCACATTCCAACGTGAGAGAGATGGAAGCAGTCTATGAAGCTCTTTGTTCATTTCAAAATCTGCTAAAAAGGGCTTTTGTGATTTAGTCGGACAACAAAGCCATTAAAATAATGATTTGGGCAGAAAACAACCTTCTGGATCTCACAGCTGATTACATATCAGAGAGAAAATGTGATGGCAGACTATCTAAGCAGACACCATTTTCAGCCAGCAGAGTGGCAGCTTAACAAATAAGTTTTACATTAAATTTTGTGGAGATGGGGCAAGCCACAAGAAGATGTGATGGTGACATACAGCAAAAGATAGGTACCCAATATATATTTCAGAGTAATTGGGAGCCCCAGGCACTGACCACAGATGCGCTGGCGGTGCCATGGAACTTTCAACTGGCATACATTTTTCCTTCACTTCCAATGATCGCTTGGATACTGAGGAAACTGGAGAAGGAACCAGTGACTTTAATTACCATGATACTGTTTTGGCTAGGAAGGTTTTGGTTTCACAATGTGTTACAACTGTCAATAGACCAATCATGGATGTTGCCAGTAATCTCAGACATGCTGAGCCAAGGACATTTAGTGCACCCGAACCTAAGTGGTTTGAAGCCGATGGTATGGCTGTTTAAGATACAACCCTAAAGAATCCAGGGGTTTTCTCACAGAGTAATACAGACTTTACTAAAAGCCAGAAAAGGGTCTACTTCAACCACATTTCACAGGATATGTAAAAAATTTATGAGCTGGTAAAGAGAAAAAAAAAAGATTAATGACCCTAGTATCCCAACAATTATAGAGTTTTTGCAGGATGGCTACGAAAAAGGCCTGGCAACCAGTTTATTTTATTTATATATTTAATAACAGGTTTGTAGCACCATCAGGTTACGTAGCGCTTTCAGTTTGCTTAAAGTCCAAATTTCAACACTATCAGCCATGTTGGATAAAGACCTAGCAAAAAGTAAACATGTAATGTGATTTGCACAGGTGGCAAACAAGATAAATCTTAGATCATGGGTGGCCAAACCCGGTCCTTGTACTTTATCAATGGTCCATGTCTTCCAGGTCTCCTTGTTGGGGCACAGATGTGCTTACTGACTGAAACGTTCTTAAAGGTCTACAGTGGTAGTGATTATCTCAGCTCTGACTATCTGTAAAACATGGAACGTTGATAGATCATGAGGCCCGAGTTTGGCCACCCCTGTCCTAGATAGTGGCGCCATGGACCTTAACTTTGTCTTGGAAGTCCACACAGAACATCCATTTGAGCCACTAGAGGTCATCTATTTAAAGTTCCTTAACTGGAAAGTCATATTTCTGGTGGCAATCATGTCGGCCAGTAGGATTTAAGAATTGCAAGCGCTTTGAGCAGAACGACCTTATATTAACTTCTTTAATGACAAGGTAGTTCTTCGAATTAACCCAAATTTCTTCCTGTCATGTACTGGACTAAACAAACCATGCAGGCCCAGAAGCGCGGAGTCTAACCTCAAGTCTCGTTTTCACCAGCGACCCTGATGGTGGGGATGGTCTTGGTTGCAGGTTGCAGCCCTCTGGACAAGTGTGCAGACGCCAAGATTGTGGATGGGATCCAGGGGTTGCAGGAGTAGTGCAGCTTGGTAGCGTAGGAGAGACTACCTAGACTGAATACTGCATGGAGCAGTTGAACACTGGAAGTGCACACAAAGGAGACAAAGGCAGGAACCAGATACTCTGGAGTCTGGAACCATGGACCAGATAACTGTTACCAAGGACTGGGACTGGAACCAGAACACACGAGAGAACTCGAAGACACAATATCAGCAGACAAGGATTCCTATTGCTCTGACTTGGAAGTGATGTTGGTGAGGGATTTAAATAGAGCAGCTGATGAGTGAGCTCCAGCAAGGGAATGAGCCACACGTGAACTAATGCCTGCTGCAGTGAATGAACACCAGGAAGCGTTGAGAACTGAAAGGTCATGTGATCAACCAAGGTAAATAAATTACATAAGGTGTAGTAAAAAGTACTGTGATCTTGACACTTCCGAAAATAGTATCTTCCCACTTAAACCAAGAAATAGTGTTACTGTTTCACAGTGTATTTGTGTATGGATATGTTGACTGTTCTAAGTAATTGGTTAACCCACGCAGTGAATTTAAACTGTTTGGGTAAGACCCAGGAGTGAGTTCTGACATTGGGATGAGGAAGAAACCACAGATTATTCACCTGTTCATATGTTTTCCTCGACTCCTACATGTCAGCATGTAGCTCCCATCCGATTATGTTAGGATTGCATGTTAACCTTTTAAGAATCATTTTTAGCTGAGCAAAGTTTAAGACACAGGATACAGGGGGAGCAGGCCTTATCTACTGTCAAGTCTTATTTCTTCCTGTCTACCAAGGAGGGAGGAACATACCCAGGAATGAGTACTGACATAGAGGAGTCGAGGAAACGATATTAACAGGTGAATAATCAGGTTCCTTTTCTACAAACCTTTTGAAGATTTGAATGCAGTAGAAAGTTTGGAACTCCAGGAGCTTAGAGGGAATGAGGGATAATGAGAGAGGAAGATCTAAGAAAGCAAGAGTATTTTGATGTATGAATCTTTGAAAATATCTTGTGTAAGAAGTCATATTGAGGCAATATATGTAAATGAGAAGAAATGGGACTAAAAAGAGACACAGAAACAATGAATCACAGTGTCTCTCTCCTCTCTTCCCTCACATTGTAATATTGCTACTGTCTGTGTCTAAATTTGCTTTATATTCTTATCTACTCTGTAGGTCCGCATGAAGTCCATGTTTGCCATTGGCTTTTGCTTCACTGCTTTGATGGGCATGTTCAACTCAATGTAAGTTGTTTCTTACTTTCCCATTATACAGTACAACATAGGTAAGCATCTCTACAAGTACACTATCTTATAGGCTTCACATAAAATATATATGACAGAGAGGTAGACAAGAGGTAGAATATAAAGACCAGCATGTCATGGTGTCAATACAAATATATTTCCTTCTCCTCCTCATGGCAGCAGTTAAGTAATGGGTTACCACTTCTTCCTCCTTAGAGCCCACAGGAAATAAAGAAAACACTGGTACTATATACTCCTCTCCCCTCTGGTCACCTGTGTTGTCTTTTTTCCTGTAGCAGTAGGTAAGGTAGGACTTACCCACGGCAGCTTCTGAAAATCCCCAGGCTGTCTGGAAGGTCTCCTCGCCGGTGCTGCAGTATCCAGAGGAGAGCGGAGGTATGGACCTGCCTCCATGGCATTCCTTCCTCATCAAAGAACGCCAGTGCACGTCTGCCCTGACAGAGTCTTAGGGCGGGTGGAAATGACGCTAGGCAGTTACTAGAGAAAAAGTGAACAGCGTCATTTTGTTGCAGTCCACACTGCTTATGCAATTAGGGGCTTAAAGAAGTGTCACAGTAAGCGCCGGAAGAGGAGCAGAGGTGCACTATTTAAAGTCTGGAGGGTGGTATTCTTGTCCTGGGCTGTTCAGCACTGGAAGAGCTTTTTGTCTTCAGACAGCAGTCTGCTTTCTCCATATCCCAGTGTGGATTAGTGGCAGTGGCAGCCCAGGAAGTCTGGGTAAGTCCTGCATTTACTTATAAGGGTTATTTCTATATGATTATAGGATAGTTAGTTAGAAAGTTTGTCTTTATTATTAAATCGGAATCCATCAAGGTGTCTGTGGATACAAGGACTAAAGCAAAAAATGTTTTGTTAAGATGTGTTTTCTGTAATAAGAGATTATCTGAAGGTTCGCAAGGGACATCTTGTATAGCATGTACTTCTAAGGAACAACAGCAATCATCGTCACAAACGTCTGATTTAGTTCAGCAATTAAAAACAGCTTTGTCAGACACCTTTGTTAAGGCAGATTTAAAGAAATTATCATTAAAGAGGAGTCAGTCTGCTAGCGATGTATCGAATATATCGTAAGGAGAATATATTTCAGATAATTCGCTGTTATCTCATGAAGTGTCAGTTCAGTCAGCTTAGGAATTTGCTCATTTAAGTCTGGACTTAGTGGAAAATTTGATTACACTTATTCAAAAGTAACTTAACATTCAAGAAACTAAGCAGGATGTCAAATTGCAGGATTTACTTATATGTGAAATTAAAAAAACACTAGAGAATTTTAGGTTTCACAGGTGGTGAAAGATTTAATTTCAGAGGAGTGGAAACACCCCTATAAAAATCTACTCTGGGTATAATGTCTAAAATGTATCTTTTCGCTCAGGAGGTTGTTTATCGATGGGAAAATCAACCTAAAGTTGGTGCAGTTGTGGCTAGGTTATCTAAAAAGGCTACCCTTCCATTAGATGACTGTTTCAGAGATGATATGGACAGAAAAATTGAGGGAGGTTTTGGGAAATGGCATTCTCTGGTAGGGGCTACTTTAAGACCCGCAGGAGTTATGCGATTCCCAACCCAAAAAACAGGTTGTTTTCCTTACCTGACTTAGGTGATTTTCTTTTTGGGTCCAAATTAGATGAGATCATTTCTAAGTCATCAGGGGGGAAATCGAACTGGCTTCCTCAGGAAAGGTCAGCTAAACATCCTTTTAGTGGTAGACTTCAGAATTTAAAGAATCCAAGCTGTATAGACCAGGGAGAAACTACCTTACAGGTAATCAGGGTACTTAAAAGGCAGTTTTTTGGGGCCAGAGAGGTAAGGAAACCAGGGCAAATTTCAGAAAGTTTCCCCATTGACACCATGCTCTGGAACTCTTCTCAGAGCATTCCAGTAGTGGGGAGGTTGTTAGAATTTTGAGAAATATGGGAACAGACAACATCAGTTCTATGGGATGTAGATATTATTTGCAAGGGCTACAGTCTTGAATTTTGCTACCAGCCCCCGAGACACTTTTTCACTATAAGTTCCCGTCTTGGTGAGCAACTCCATAACTTTGAAGGAAAGCCTGGACAACCCTGTTACAGCAAGGGGTTATTATAGATGTGTCAAGTGAAAGGTTTTGAGGCTTTTACTCAAGAATATTTGTAGTAAAAAAAAAAAAAGGATCGGGCGGTTTCAGGACAAAACTATATTTAAGAAAGTTAAACCGTTTCATAAAAGTCAAAAATCTAAATGGGGTTCTTCAGATTTATTCTGTAGGTTCTTCAAAAACACATGTTTTTAACGTCCATAGACTTCAGGGATGTGAATCTACATATACCTATACTAAATGATCATCTGCGCTTCCTGAGGTTGCCTTCCATTGACATTTTCAACTTATGGCCTTGTCCTTGGTCTCGCTACCTCTTTGCGAATGTTCACCAAGGTCTTAGTGACTTTCATTTGCTTTATAAGACAACAAGGGGTTGTCATTTGTATGGCCCTATTTGGACGATATACTAGTTGCAGCCAGGTCAAAACAGGAAGCTTGCGATCACACGCAGCGAGTAGTAGATATTCTTTTGGATATTCGGTTGGATACTAAACGTAAAAAAAGAGCCAACTTGTTCCCTCTCAGAGGTTAAAACTTCAGTGGTCTTATCTTTGGAGAGAAGGTAAGTGCTTATAAAAGAAATAAGAAGGTTAAGAAGTTTAGTACATATTACCTCAGCAGATTTCATAAAAATTTTAGGCTTCATGGCAGCAACTTTTGAAGCAGTTCCATCGGCCAGACCGCATATGAGGTCTCTGCAGATGTGCTTTCTGAGTCAATGGGCCTGATCCAGAGCTACGATATAGCGCTGAGCATACTAACGCTCAGCGTTACATCGTGGACTCCCCCTGCACCCAGCGTACTTACCCTCACTTACCTTGGCTGAAGGCTACCTTAACTTCAGCCGGCGTAAGCGAGGGTAACTACACTGGGACAGCGGCATTGTTATGATAATGCCGCCCTCCCAGCCTCATTACCCTCCCTCCCCCCGCCTCCCTACACACTAACTACAGCGTAGTAACGCTGGGGGACGACCCCTCCAGCGTTAATACGCTGGTGCTACAGACACCCGATCAACGTTCGGACGTTGCTGTAGTTATGCCAGGCAATATCTGCCCAGCGCATGCATAGATCGGCTTTTCAGCCAATCTTATGCCCGCCGTAGTTACTACGGCGGCCATAGCTCTGGATCAGCCCCAATGGTACAAAGACTCAAAGAACTTGAGGCAAATGTTGGTGGCTAAAACCTTCAAACTTGTAGAGGGAAAATGGTGGAATTTAGAGGAAACCGTTGTAGTCACAACGGACGCAAGCCTTACTGCTTGGTGTACAACTTGTGGCAAGTCCTATGTACAAAAGGCGTATGGTCAGGGGCTTTCGGAAAAGTACATTCAAATCTGAGGGAACTCGGAGCAGTAAAGAAAGCATGCACTTATTTTCTGCCAAAGCTGAGGGGGATGTTCATTCCTGGTGCAAAATGACAACAGAACTGTGGTAGTATATATAAACAGACAAGAGGGAACCAAAAGTGGTCCACTCATGTGCAAAGTCAAAACACTTCTAGATTGGAAGAAGGATATACATGCTATCCATATTCCAGGACTAGACAATACAATGGCAGAACTTCTGAGCAGAAATCAAATTCATCCAGGGTAGTAGGAGTTACATAAAGAGGTGTTTGCGGTTTCAGTACCGTGAACTACAAGCATAAGTGGTGAATGCTATGACTATACTTTCCTCCCATCCCAATGATAGCTAATGTTTTCAGGAAAATACAGAGGAGCACATCAATAATTATCATTATTTTGCCTTTCTGGCCCCGCAGAGCCTGGTTTCCGGTGGTGCTTCGTCTAGCTGTAGACGGTCCGTGGTTTCAAAGCCAGAAGGTGTCTGTCTGTCTGCTTGGTTACTGAGACTGTTACCTTAAAAAAAACAAGGTTTCTTGAAAAGTTATAGAAACACTGCTTAAGGCTAGGAAAGGATCTTCAGCCAAAACGTACTATATGATTTGGAAAATTGGTGTAAAGATCATGAAACAATTCCAGGTAGCAGGTCTATTCCTGACATTCTAGAGTTCCTGCAAGAGGGGGTGTTCAAAGGACTGTCCCTCAGTTCTATCAAGGTACAAATTTCTGCTCTTAGCACTTTGTTAAATTGTGATCTAACCTCTGATAGATATATTAAAAGATTTGTACAGGTTCTAGGGTTAGACCTGTTTTTAAGTGTCCTATGACGCCTTGGGACTTAAACCTGGTTCTAGATATGCTTACGTTATTACCTTTTGATCCTATGAAATTCAGGCCCTGTGGTCAGAAGAACCTTTCATTATTTTTTAAAGACAAAGTAGTCCTTAGAACCAACCCGGAATTCTTACCAAAAGTTGTGTCCAAATTTGGACAGCATCCCCCCAGCATGTGTCCAGTCCCCCTAGTATCTGCCATCGTGTCCAGTATCCCCAGCATCCCCCATCATGTGTCCTGTCCCCCCAGCATTCCCCCACCATGTGTCCTGTCCCCCTAGCATCCCCCATGTGTCCAGCCCCCCCAGCATCTCTCATCATATGTCCAGTTCCCCCACCACAAAACCCCATCATGTGTCCAGCTCCCAGACCCCCAGAAAAACCCCACAAGGTAATGCTTTATTTGATATATTTACTTGTTTGAAGTATTGGAGTGCTCAGATATAGTGGTCTTGGCCGCATTATTGCCAAATTAGTTCATTGCCATGACAACCGGAACTCGAAACTATCATAATTGCATTTTTTTAAACCACGGGGAAAATCCAAGGCATGTCGGTAACCGGTAATTATATGGGAATTATATTATAATTATATGGGCAGACGTGGCTGTTGAGTAAACAATTACATTACAGATCATTTTCCTGAGCTCCAAACCTTTAAACATTCCCTTAAACCACCTTCAGACAAGTTATCAAACTCCTCCCCCTTCTCCTGCGCTATCCTCATCCTCTGTCCTCTCCAGTGTCACACAACGTCATAGAGCCTGCGTCCCGCTGCACAGGAGAAGAGCAGCGGCGGGACTACAGGGAAGATGGCCAGGGAAGCGCTGCAGTGAGTGCAGCGGCATCCCCGGCCACAACCAGCTCTGCAGTGCGGGAAGGGGGGGGTGCAGGCTTCTAAGAGAAGTCTCCACCCCCCTGCTCCCCGGTGGGCCAGTCCGACACTGAGCGGCGGCATAAACACCCGGCGGGCCACATAAATGTCCTCAGCGGGCCGCATGTGGCCCGCGGGCCGTAGTTTGAGGACCCCTGCTCTAGAGTTAGTTAGAGCTCTTAGAATTTATATGGTTAGGACTTCAACAGTTAGAAAGTCTAAACAGTTGTTTGTGCTTTTTTAGGGCAAGAGTATAGGTTATGCAGCATGCAAATAGCAAGATGGATCAGGTTGTTTATTATATATGCTTATAAAACTAAAGGCTTGGAGGTTCCTAGTGAATGGAGGGCTCATACTAGGTCCTTTTCTACTTCCTAGGGAGAACATGAGTCTGCTTCCATAGAAGAATTATATAAGGCTGCAGGTTGGGCTTCGCTAAGCATTACATAGTTAATGTTTCAACATCAGCTGATGGAAAGTTTGAAAGGAGAGTCCTAAGTGTGGTAGTGTATTTTATTTTAGTTAGCATTTACCCGCCCAGTGAAGTAACTGCTTAGGTATTTCCCATTACTTAATTGCTGTCATGCGGAGGAGGAGGAAACATTAGATTATTACTTGGTAATCTGGTTTTCTGGACTCCTCCATTTCAGCACTTAGATCTCTCCCTTGTTTTAGAGAAGACAGGTGACCGGAGGGTAAAGCATTATATAGTACCATTGTTGTCTTCATTTTTTGTGGGCTCCAAGGAGGAGGAAGTGGTAACCCATTACTTAATTGCTGCCATGGAGGAGGCCAGGAAACCAGATTAACAAGTAGTTATCTAATGTTTTTATTCCATATGTAAAAATATAAAAGCCATACTTATATTTGCAGTGTATTTTATTTGCTGCAAATTATATATGTAAAAATGTACAAATGTTCCTGTTGTAAATTACACTATATAGTTTTGTTACAAAGGCCATATAGTTGTTTCAGTATTTAGTGTCCTTAAGCAGTGTACTATAATTGGGAAAAGGCTGCTGTTTTGATGTACAATACAGCTGTGAATATTTATTTCATGTTGCAAATGAGGAGTAACAACCACTCTTCCTTCCTGAATAAACTGCCAGGCTGACTTGTAGCTTTTAAGAAAAGCCAACTGTTATACATCTCTTGGTGAAGAAGGAAAGCAAGCATTAATTTGCTCTGAGACCACAAGCACCTGCTAGCAGACTATTTTTTGGAAGAAGCAACCTTAAGTTCATCTCAAAGCATTACGTTGCAGGAATATGTTCAAAGTAGGGACAGGAAGCTTACTGTGCTATCAACTGTATCAGTGCGTCACTTTTTCATAAAGAATTTTTCTATATAGGTACCATGTTGAATGTTCCCATTTCACATGCTTTTAGCGTCCATTTGTGTTGGGTTCCTAGAAGGGTAAGGTTAGGGTTAGACTGCAAAAAGGGGAAGGTTAGGGTTAGGCTGCGGAACTGGGAGGGTTAGGCTATATGGGAGGGGAAGATTAGGGTTATGCTGTGTAAAACATAGGATCATGGTAAGGTTGCGGGAATGGGACAGTCGCAGGACTGACGTTGTCGCTTCCCAGACAATTGGAGTGTGAAATTACACCCAATAGTGGACCTTGTTATTGGTATGTTATGTGCTGCTATTTTAATAAGCAGATATTGTTTTGAAGCCCATTTTATAGTTTACTTTCCAAACAAGCCACAAATGTTATAATGATCACTCTGTCTTTTCCACACAGATAACTAAAGTGTTATCTTTTAGAATACAGAAGAGTTTCTAAAATATTTTTGTTAGTTATAGTTGTTTGAGTTCACTATAACAGATTGTTACTAAATCCTTTATGAATTATGAGATTTGTGTTGTATTGAAAAAAATAAAACAGAAAACCATAAACCAGTTTACAATCCTAAACAAAGCTAAAAGCTAAGTAAGCAAACTACTGGAGCAGGTGTCAGCTCTATTATGTGGAGGAACAATATATACCTACATGAATGCATGAGTTATCTTTCTCCTAAAGTGATAGTAACATTTGTATATTATTTTCCAAAACATGTAATTGTATTTCATCTAATGAAACACTGTATGCCCATATAATTTATTTGCTTTCTGTGTGTTTTAATATTTTCATTTTATGATATTTCCAATACATAGCCTTTACAAGCCATTTTAAAATTAAGTTCATTGTTTTGATTTTGTTTTTATCCAGTTTTGATGGACGGGTTGTTGCAAAACTGCCATTTGTTCCCCTCTCCTATATTCAAGGGCTATCTCATAGAAACCTACTGGGAGAAGATTACACAGACTGCTCCTTTATTTTCCTGTACATACTATGTACTATGTCTATCCGTCAGGTAAGTTAAAAGCAGTTCTCAATAACTTCACATGAGCTTCATTTATGAGACAATCTATATACGATATTATTTATAAATTTGATAACTGCAGTAGAAATATACATTGCCTGTATTCGTTTTCCTTACATATAATCCATTTACCATCTGTGTGATAGATATATAACGTTTTTTATTATTAAAAGAGATGCAGTGTTAAAAATATAAAGCACAATAAATAGCGTACCGCAAACTCAATATAAGATGAACAGCCTCACGATAAGTACCACTGGGAAGTGCAGCCATCTTAGCTTCTTTTTCTCCAGCACAACACGTGTGCCATCTCCTTCCTTGTTCAGTACAATTGCCAAGTCCCATCTCTACGGTTTTCGTCACCGGAAGTAACCATCAGGCGGTGTGTCTGTTTGCTAGGCACACTTCAATAGATATAGTTCCATGCGAAACTGTCAGCCAATCCTGTGGTGTTCTTATTAATCAGCCTAACGCTATAAATCCTAAAGGGGTAATCCAGCATAAGTGCTTCTATTTCAATATAATATACATAGAGGGCCTGATTCAATTAGCCACGCAGCCACGTATTTTGCGGTGTGAAGCGAATTGTGGAATTTTTTATTTATTTTTATCCGCGCCTCATAGAGGTGCGTATAAAAATCAAGTACAGTAATAGACGGGAAAATGCGCACCGCAACCATCAATGCTTTTATTTCAATATAATATACATAGAGGGCCTGATTCAATTAGCCACAAGGCCGCGTATTTTGTGGTGCGAAGCTAATTGTGCAAATATTTTTATTTTTATCCGTGCCACAGAGGTGCGTGTAAAAATCAGGTACCATAATATAAACCGTTTATCGGGGCCATGATTCTAATTGAATCAGGCCCAGAGAGTCTTAATAAAAATACAAATACATTGATATAAAACATATTTTTCTTAAGCCTCTCTATGTAGTAAATTTATAAATTATAAACTTCTACAAAAGCTTACAATTAAGCTGACCATACACTATGACGATTATCGGCACCATACATCTCCTCTGCTGGGACCGATAATGCTAGCAGAAGAGGGGAGGGGGCAGCGCTCTCTGTTGCTGCTGCTGCTTTATATCTATGTGCAAAGCTGCTCTGACAACTGTGCAGGTATACTTTAAAGCTGTCCGAGCAGTATAGTACATAGATATACAGCAGCGGCTATTGCATGCATAATACAGATAAGAATCTGCCGAAGCCGTGCTTCACACAGCGCAAATTCGGCAGATCCCTATCTGTACTACTCCTGCAATAGCCGCTGCTGTTTATCTATGTACTATGCTGCTCTGACAGCTGTAAAGTATACCGTCAGAGCAGCTTTGCACATAGATATAAAGCAGCAGCAGCTCTGAACAATAGGGAGCCATTCAGCTTGCTGATTGGCTCCCTTAAAATATCGGGAGCTTTCTCCCGATTTAAATCAAACATGTCAAAAGATCAAATAAGTGCACCAGAGCGTTTCTGGTGCGTTTATTTGACGTTTAAAAAATTGACCTGTACCATACACTAGAGCGATCACCCGATAATTGGGAAATCGGGCCGATAATCGCCTAGTGTATGGCCAGCTTTACTGTAGTCTGGTCCACCAGACAGGCTAAACAGGAAAGGTGCAGCCCTGATAAATTTCAGATAGGGAGAGACCTAAAGCTTTGCCAGGATCCAACTGGACCATCTCACATTGGTTTCATACCAATCGGTGCTGTGGTAGACAAATGCATCACCAGACAGACAGACCAATTAATTTAATATATAAGATGTGTATGTATTTGTTTTCCTTATACATAAAATATAATCCCTATACTTATAGTGTATATATGTATATTATTTATAAGTCTAAGAAACTAGTAACTACAGTAAAAACATAGACATTGTATTTGTTTGCCAAGCACATATTGTATAATCCATATACCTAGCCTGTGGGTGTTTATATAAACAAGATATGTTTTACAAATTAGATGACAATTGCTTCTTTTGTTTGGTGTACGTTTGTTTGCAGACAAAATGATAAGATAGCTGTCCAAAAGGGAAATGGAGTTTAAAAAAAAAAAAAAAAAACACCAAATTTTTCACTGCACCTATTTGAAACCGAAGAGTCTGTGGGGCCCACCCCCTGAATGCTTAAAACTGATAAGATAGAGGGGCAACCATAACTGCCTTCTTAATTACAATTTATGCTTTTATGAATGAATGAATGAAAATGCATAGAAACATGGTTATTTTAATAGATAAAGCAGGGAATTACAAAGATCCAATGAGAGTGCAGGAAGTCTACTATGTAGGAATATACTAAATGCTGAATTTTGTTAAATATCTGAATTTATGATGTTTTCAGTGTGTCACATCCAGAATATTTTAAACATGTAATTCTTCAGTGTTTGTCCTACAGCATTTATAGACCTGGTTGGTATTTTTTGTTTTGTTGTTTTTATTTGTTGTTTTCTTTTTGTGTATTTGATTCAGATTTGATCAATATTAATAATATTTAGTTAATTTTAAATACCCAAAGATTGAAACTGCTTCCCATTTGTAAAAAGCTCTTTAATAACTTTAATCCAAAATATTATTTTCCTTTCTTTGAAGTTAAGGATGCTCCTTCTATGCCATGCCTTCATCTTAGGGAAGTACGCAGATCCTGTGTTTTAAGCTTGTGACTTTCCTGTCCATAGGGGCCCAGACTGGAAATGTGTAGCTAGGTGTGGTGTTCTAAGATGTCATCCTTATCCTGTGTTGTGAGAAGACTTTGGCTGTATGCGCCTGCCATTTTAAGTTCCCATCTTCATATTTGCAAATCTGTTAAAATAGTCAGTTATTTTTACATGGCAGAATATGTATTTTTATCATTTTGTTTTTGTTTTCGGTTTGGAGGAAATTGAACTGTTATCACAAGTTTGTGCTCCGATTTTGTGTTTTTATTGTGCTTTACTAAAGAGCAAAATGCACAATAAAGAACATGAAAAACACAATTTATAATTTTTTAAACAGAAGGCAATTAGCTAAGCACCTGACAAACCACCATTTTAAAGGTGCAGTGGTACTCATTTACATAAGTTGACTAGACTGGCATATTATGTAACAATTTTTGGTTTAAATTTTAAACAATATCCAATATTATATACTGTACTTAAGGGAAATTAAAATCTGGACCAGCAGAACTTTTTGTCTTCATTCACTGTCTTTGAATACTGCTCTATTCAGTAGCAATTGCTTGCATATGAGAGGGCAACAGAACCACTAAGAAAACAACTGCTACTATTGTCAATGAAATCCTAGTGACATTCTTAATTTGTGTAGAGCTGAACTTTGGCTTCTGTGCATGTAGAACATGGTCTGAAAGGCATGTATTAGTGCTAATGATTTCTGGCTAATGTATTACATAGAGAAGTGGCATGTAAAGCCCTCTTGCATGTACTTTACCAGTTTTAGTCATTATGACCACCTGTGTTTGTATAGCTCATACGTCATATTGCTACTATTCCCTCCTGTTCCCTTACTTGGTCTTAATGACTAGTTACATTTCAGTGGCAGTTCAAGTAAAAGTTATTGTCAGTTTCCATTATTAAGCCCAAGTCTTTGTCTTTTTTTTTTTTTTCTTTTTCCTCTCAACTTGCATAATCATTGAAAAAAAAAAAAAACTATTTTAATGAGTTCTTCAAAATATAATCGTGGGTGACCAAGGGAGCAATAGAGTACAGCATGTAGTTGTCACTGCGGCAATCCTTTTTTCCAATGTTGATAGAGCAAAACAGCTTAATCGTGGTTGTATCAGTGCTAAAAGCTTTTTAATAAAGAATATTTGTATATTGGAACCGATACAATGTCAAATGTTATTATTTCTAGAAGATATTCAAGGAATGCATTCTCCAGCTCGAAAATTCCATTTTAGAAATAGAAAGCCGAAAGCTCATTTTCAACTGTCTCTAATGCGAAAATAGTATTGATTAGAAACTTTATAAGTGTTTATTAGAAACGTTTACTAATGAATAGGTAAGTATTCTGAATTCATTTTTTTTACATTTTTACCCATTAATTAGTTTTGGCAACCAGTTCTGTTACAGTTCTCTTATGGTGCTCACCTGCCGGTGTTTTGTCAAGGCATCCATACCTATTCCCAATGCCGTTAAAGTTAGGCTGCAGAACAGGGATGGTTAGGGGAGTGATAAGGTTAGGTTTCAGGGGGAGCATGGTTAGGGTTAGGCTGCAGGACGTGAAGGTTAAGGTTTGGTTGCAGGAAGGTAATTGTTTGGGTTACGTTGAAATAAAAAAAAACTGTCGTTGTTGAACTCTTCATAGACACATTAGTTGCATTGCTGTCTTGCCGGTTACTGTCTGAAACTGACGACGAGTCATTGCCGCAAAGTGATCTGTCAAAATAAAGATCTCAGTGGCGAACTACAACTATTGGGTACTGCATCTGTGATGCTGGTTTGTTCAGTGTTATGTTTTAACCTTTTCACTTTAATAGCTGTATATAGTAGCAAAAAATATTTTATGTAAGAATCTTAATTCCTTGTAGTGTGAAAGTGGAATAAGTGATACTGTTGTGTAATATAATGAACTGCTAATCATTTACAGTGACTCATTTCCTAACTTAGCTGGCTGAGGTCTCAAAGTTAAATATTGTACGTTTAGGTTTTTGTTTGTGACAAAATAAAGACAACAGTGTCTCCTAGTGGCTTTTATGAAATGTAGCACTCATGTTTGGCTTTACCAAGCTACAAATTTCTCGGGTCTGGAAACTGGTGATAATGGACTGTATTCAGAATTAAGAACGTCTGGTAATTTACGCACGCAAAATGCGTAAGTGGGGTGATTTCTATTTAGTGCGCATGTGCAGACCATGGCGTTACGAAGCGTGATTGGAATGATGCGTAAGTAAATTCCGGATGTAAAAAAAATGGGTGCGAACATAAAAGGTCGGACGGATTATTATTAAGTAGGCGTCAGTAGGAATGTAAATAGCAAAAAATAGGCGTGGTTATGTAGTAGACGTGCGATTGTATTTGTTAACGTTTCACTTCCGTCACATATACGTGCGCTAACAATAAGGTTGCTTTCACAACACAGAAGCGTTATGAAATTCGTTACTTTTGCAAAACATACTTATTTTGTATTAACGTGCGGATCTATTACGAACGCACGGAGAAGCTTCTTAAATCTGTATCCGGTCCAATATTATTGGACCTGATTCAGACCCCCGCATATGCCCTCCAGTTAAGTCAGGTGACTTCCGCAACTTTGCCTGCGTAAGTCACCTAACGTTACTAAATGTGAATCTGGTCCATTATTATTATTATTATTAATGCTTATTTATATAGCGCAGCACTTTACAGAGTACATTAAACATTCACATCAGTCCCTGTCCCTATTGAAGCTACATACGAAGATCCCCCCAAAAATTTCCACACACATTCCACGTTTTTAGCATGTGGGAGGAAACTGGACCACACAAAGTAAACTTACAAACTCCACACAGATAAGGCCAAGTCTGGGAATCAAACTCATGACCTCAGCACTGTGAGGCATAAGTTTTACTCACTGAGCTACCTTACTATTACCCACATTTTATGTATTTCCTCTGATGGCTTGATGTGTTGAGAGCTTGCTAATGAATATCATTTTATTCACAAAGCATATTTATTTCTGAAGTAAAGCAGTCCCTGAGTATATTTTATGTTGGTATGTCTAGTATATTGAATGTAAGAAGGGGGATAGGTATTCAATAGCCACACAGATGCAAATGAGTGTGAAATTTACAGCTTTATGAACATATTACTATCAAAGCCACAACTGATAGCCCACCATAGTACCCAATTTTATAAATGCATGTGTGTTTATTAATAATATAAACAAGCATTTTTTGCTTTGTATTGCAAGTGTGTGTCATGCTTACCTTTTACAACTCCATATAAAATGTTATAGTTTTTGAGCGTAATCATGTTGTTTTACCATATGTAAAATGTATTATAAGCTTTTAAGTGATTCAGATGTGTGAACAACCTAATTTATCATACATTCTTCATTTCTTTTTTTTTTTTCATTATCTCATTTATAAAACAGCACAGTGGTTTAATGTCTGTTTGTTGATTGCAGAATATTCAGAAGATGCTGGGCCTTGCGCCATCCAGAGCTGCCACCAAGCAGGCTGGAGGCTTCCTGGGACCTCCCCCACAAGCTGGAAAGTTCACTTAGCTCATTAGGAATCCCCTGAACTTACATTATCACATCTTTGTTTTGACAACAGCTTCAAGCTGAGGAGCAGATTTTAAGTCTCAACCTTTACACTGGGAATTTGTTTATCAAGATCAAAATGAAGCACATGCTTTAGATCAAATATATTGATACTTTGAAAAATAAGTGTTCATATTCTACAAGTACATACAATATTTAAATGGATAATCAACTTGCATATGTTTACATGAATAACAAATGTTCTTATGTCCAATTAGTCGTTTTTTGTTTAGTATTTTTTTTTTAATTAAGTACTTTTTTTTTTTTTATGATTTTCACAAAACAGATAACACAAAAGAAATACAAAACATAGTAAACCTCTTGCACTGCTATTTCTAATACTGTCGTAAGCGCTAGCATAGGGTCGCCCATAGGTAATTAATAATATACCATGTACATTTCAGTTCAACATAGACCAATATAGTATATTTAATACAGATTTATATTTTTAATTTGTACCACAAGGCATCTCTCCGCATAGGACAAGACTCACAGAATAGAGTGGTTTAGTTATTTATACACTAATTGAAGAAAATTATTGTATTTGTCAGGTTAAAAGCTGCAATTTTTTTCTGTTCACAGTCATTACTGGTAAAAAATAAAGAAATGTACATATAGACCAACACAAAGTATATTATTCTAAAGTGTTAATAGATTTTGAATGCAGGCAGCATATGCCAATTAACTGGGTGGACTATGTTTCCCTTCCCACAACACACATCATTTGTTCATGGCTCAATGAAGTCTCAATAAATCAAAACGTTGTGGATTAAATGAGTTTTCCTGTTTAGTTTATTTTTTTTTATACCTGTAACAATGTCTAAAAATTTGAGAAAAATATCTTCGATCCTTAGCAGTACCAACTTAAAATATTAAATTTAAAACATCATATTTATAGTGGTATTGCCATCAACAAATACTGCTTCTTCGTATTTGTGCTTTTTGATATTAAGGTAAGGCACTGAGTGGTGTGTGGATTCTGACTTATAAGAGATCAGGGATTGCTGTAAGATATTTTTAATTTATAACTGTTAAATATTGATTAAATATTCTATCTAGTGTTTTAACACTAGATAGAATACAGAGGAAGAATACTTTGCTGATATAGAATTAATTTTGGTACACCATAGCACCCACATAACTACTATTAAAAATTATTAATAGCTGACTGTATACAGTTTGAAGAATGTAGATTAAATCTTTTGTCATAATAAAATTACAACGTGTGTTAATTTTGTGTATTTAGTGTGTGTGTGTGTGTGTGTGTGTATATATATATGTGTATATATATGTGTATATATGTATATATGTATATGTATATATGTGTAGATATATGTGTAGATATATGTGTATATATATGTATATATATATATATATATATATGTGTATATATATGTATATGTATATATATATGTGTATATATATGTATATATATATATGTGTATATATATGTATATATATATATGTGTATATATATGTATATATATATATGTGTATATATATGTATATATATATATATATGTGTGTATATATAT
>WWET01002443.1:97560-122369 GCA_011038615.1 Limnodynastes dumerilii
ATGCTTGGGATAAATATAAGGGTATCCTAAATTGTAAACCAAATTGAGGGTAAATAGGGTCTAGGGTCAGTATAGTTTTCAATAAATAAATGGGCAGACTAGATGGGCCATGTGGCTCTTATCTGTAGTCACTTTCTATGTTTCTATGTTTCTCTAAGGTAGCAGATCACAGCACTGACAAGCAGAAGCTATAACCGGCGCTGAATGACTGTCAGCACCGGTCTGATATAGAGGCTGCTGACCTCTGATAGGCTGGACAGACTGAGATTACCGATTGGCCGAGTAATCCCCTGGACAGGAGAGAGGTTTGCCTGGATTAGCTGAGACGGGAGCGTGCGACCGCACCAAGACGCGGTGCAGCTCCACGTGCTGTCTGTTTATGTCCTGCACGCAGTATGAGCTGGAGATTCCGGACGGGCAGTGAGTATCGGAGGTTGATGGTACCTGCTGACGAAGGGTAAGTTGCGCTGGGTGCAGGCCTCTGGCTGCACTTAACAGTACCCCCCCCCCTTGACGAGGGGTTAAGGAACCCCTAGAACCTGGTTTCTCTGGAAACTTTGTGTGGAAATCTTGAAGGAGCTTCATGGCATGGATGTTCCGTGCTGGTACCCACTGACGTTCCTCTGGGCTATACCCCCTCCAGTGAACCAGATAGTGCACCTGGCCTTGGACCTTCTTGCAATCCAGAATAGATTCGATTTCATATTCTTCCTGTCCATCCTGAAGAAGTGGAGGTGGTTTAGACAGATCTCCAGTTTGGAATTTCCTAGAACAACAGAAAGGCTTGAGAAGGGATACATGGAAGGTGTTCGGAATTCATACTACGGGGAAGACTCAGTCTGACAGCTACCGGATCGATCTTCTTTATAATAGAGAATGGTCCAATAAATCATAGACCCAACTTCTTGGAGGGCTGACGAATACGAATATTCTTGGTAGATAACCATAACTTGTCACCTACTTTAAAAGAAACCTTCCTCCTTCGTTGGTCCATTTTGGATTTAGTGGTGACAGCTGCATCCTGAAGAGACTTGTTGACCTTGGTCCAAATCACCTTAATCCTGTTTCCCATGGGTCTAGAATCTGGAGACTGATCCACCTCAGGCTGATGAAAAGAGTTGGCACGTGGATGATGACCCAAGACACAAAAGAATGGAGACAATTTGGTGACAGAGTGAGTGGCGTTGTTATAGGCAAATTCTGCCCAGGCCAGATTCTGAGTCCAATTGTACTGGAGCTTGGAAGTATAGCATCTTAAGTATTGTTCTAGGCGTTGGTTGGTACGTTCAGTCTGACTATTGGATTGTGGGTAGTACCTTGATGAAAGACTGACCGTAATGCGAAGTAACTTGCAGAAGGCTTTCCAGAATCGAGAGATTAAATGTGAATCTCTGTCCGAAACAATGTCAGTAGGAAGGCCATGGAGTCGATTGATATCTCACACAGGTCAGGCAACTCTTGGGCAGAGGGCAATCCTTTCAGCGAGACAAAGTGAGCCATTTTACTAAAACGGTCGACCACCACCCAGATGGTGGTGTTACCCAAGGAGTTAGGAAGCTCCGTGACAAAATCCATGGAGAGGTGTGTCCAAGGACATTTGGGAATGGATAAAGGATGGAGGAGGTAAAGAGTGTAACGACTTGTTTTGAGCACAGACCAGACAAGAACTGACAAATTATCTAACATCTTTGGACATTGCGGGCCACCAAGGGATTTCTGTACTCTCGGGTGTCCAGCGGTTCTGGAAGAATGTATTTCTAGGAGAACAGATTTTCTGAGCCTTTCAGGAATTAAGAGACGGTTGCGTGGCTTCTGAGGAGGTGCCTGCCCTTGAGATCCCAAGATGAGGGCATGAAGGTCCTGAGTGAGACCCACAAAGATGGATGACGGAGGCACAATGAGAGGGGGGGTTCCGGCAAAAACAAGTGAGTGTGTTCTGAGATCCAGGGCGTTATGTGATAACAAAGCTAAATTGTGTAAAGAACAATGCCCACAATGCCCACCTAGCCTGTCTGGGGTTCAGTCTCTTGGCGGACTCAATGTAAGACAGGTTTTTGTGGTCAGTCAGGATGATGATGGTATGGACAGCCCCCTCCAGCCAATGTCTCCACTCCTCCAATGCTAGCTTAATGGCCAGCAACTCCCTGTTGCCCACATCGTAGTTGCGTTCGGCCATAGTAAATTTCTTGGAGAAGTAAGCACAATGGTACATCTTCCTGTCAGAGGGATCCTGTTGAGACAAAACGGCTCCCGCTCCCATATCGGATGCGTCCACCTCCAAGATAAACTGAAGTTCAGGATTGGGGTGTCGGAGTACCGATGCTGAGGTAAAATCCTTCTTGAGATCTTGAAAAGCTTTAGAAGCTTCAGAAGGCCCCTTCTTGATCAGGTCAGAAATCGGTGTTAACAACATTGACATGCCTCTGATAAAGCGTCTATAGTAGTTGGAGAATCCCTGGAATCTTTGAGCAGCCTTGAGATTGGTAGGTTGAACCCAGTCCAGTATCGCCTTTACTTTAGCTGGGTCCATAGCAAAACCCTTCAAGGAGATTACGTAGCCTAAGAACGTGACCGCGTCGTCCACCTCGAACTCACACTTTTCAGGTTTGGCAAAAAGGCGATTCTCCCGAAGCCGGGTAAGGACTTGAGGAGAAGATGAGTATATCGTCCAGGTATACGCCAATGAAGTCCCCAAGGAATTCTCGTAGAATCTCATTTATCAAGTCCTGAAAGACAGCCGGAGCATTGCAGAGCCCGAAGGGCATTACCAGGTACTCATAGTGTCCGGAATGAGTATTGAAGGCCGTCTTCCACTCGTTGCCTTCACAAATTCTGACCAAATTGTAGGCACGCTGTGGGTCAATCTTAGAAAAGATGGTAGCTCCTCTGAGACGATCAAATAGATCAGAGATACGAGGAATGGGGTGTGTGTTTTTGACCGTAATCTTGTTCAGGCCACGGTAATTGATACAGGGCCATCTTTCTTGGCCACAAAGAAGAAGCCAGCACTGACTGGCGACTTGGAAGGGCGAATGAAGCCCTTACGGAGGTTCTCCTGGACATATTCTTCCATGACAGACGTCTCCGGATGAGAGAGAGAGAATTGTCTCCCCTTAGGGAGTTTGGCTCCGGGAATTAGCTCAATGGCACAGTCCGACTCCCGATGTGGAGGAAGCTCCTCTGACGCCTGGTCACTGAAGACATCCGCAAAGTTGGCATACTGAGGTGGAAGCCTAGAAGTGGAAGTCTGGGTGATACAAACGGGACGCATGATACAGGTTCCTGAGCAGGAATCGCCCCAGCTGACGATCTCTACCTTTCGGCAATCAATGACCGGGTTGTGGGTGAGTAACCACGGATGCCCTAGAACGAGGTAAGATGAGGGGCTTTAAATAAGAAGGAAATCGATGAGCTCCGAGTGACAGCACCGTTGCGGGCGGAGCTCTGAATCCGGCCCGAGATGAGTACCCAGACCGAACCCTTCATCCTCCGCCTGGGTTAAGCATTTCCCGCCGGTGCGGGTTTATTGGGGCTGTTATCCGCTCAATAGAGGCAGAGGCCAAACTGTCGGCGGAGGAACTTCTCTTGCTTGGACAAGTGGAAAGTTCCAATTTGCATTGGCTCCTCATCAGAAGAAACCTCAGGAGAAACTTGGACTAGAACACAAGGAAGGAGTGGAGGAGTCTCTCTCTAGCCGACATTTCTTCAGGCGCTGATCCACTTTAATTGCTAGTCTCATGAGATCGTCCAGACGCTGAGCAGCTGGGAATTGCACCAGTGCATCCTTGACTTGTTCTGAGAGCCCGACACACGGCACAGTACTCCTCTGCAGACCTACCCTCCCTCAGGGCGCAAAGTTTGGATTCTGCCATAGCCAGGCGGTCTGGATCGTCATATAGAAGGCTTAGGGTTTCGAAGAATCCATCAACCGTCTCGCTGGGCTGTCAGATGGGAGGCTAAAAGACCAAGCCTGGGGGTCCCCCTGGAGAAGGGTAATGGTGAGTCTAACTCTTTGGAGTTCTGTACCAGACGAATAAGGTCTGAGCTGAAAGTACAGTTTACAACTCTCCTTGAATACCAGAAACTGGGACCTGTCTCCTGTGAATCGATCCGGTAAATTGGCTTTGACATCCAGAGTGGCCTGAGGTGGAACAGGAGCAGCTGATGCAGCCTGAGGACGAAGAGCAGCGATGACCTCATCCTGGGAATGAACCCAAGTGGTAAGGTTCTGGACCATCTGTCCTAGGTTGGACATCTGAGCGATGAGCGTGTTGATAGCTTACAGGTTACCAGAGCTGGTAACCTGTAAGCGGCCGGTTATAATGTTACGAAGTCGGCTACCGGGGCATGAAGTCTTTGCTATCAGGTGGTATTCACCAGAGCCCCTGTGCCCCAACAACAGGTCGTGCCCCTTTGAACCGGTCTTGTAGGAGAAAGAAAGGAAACCCAAGATGGATACCAGACAGTGAGGGAAGGCGAAAACAAGAAAGCGGGATTCAGACCAGACCGGAAGGGACCGACTGGTGACGAACTACACGGAACACTGAACCGAGCACGGAGGACGGAAGGTAGATCACCGGACTGGACAAGACGGAGCAGGGCTCGCACACATGCAGACATATGACGGTGCCCCCGAAGGGGTGACACAAACAAATACTCCGTGAGAGGTAAGGATCAGCAGGGCTGGAGGATACACTAAGGAGGGAGAACCGGGGTAAGAAACACTGGAGAAAACTAGGCAGGTACAAGGCAAGGAAAAAGGGCAAACAGCAGTCAGATCACTAGGCAAGAAGCACTAGGCACACAAGGTAGCAGATCACGGCACTGACAAGCAGAATCTATAACCGGCGCTGAATGACTGTCAGCACCGATCTGATATAGAGACTGCTGACCTCTGATAGGCTGGACAGACTGAGGTTACCGATTGACCGAGGAATCCCCTGAAAAGGAGAGAGCTTTGCCTGAATTAGCCAAGACGGGAGCGCGCGCCCGCACCGAGATGCAGCGCGGCTCCATGTGCTGTCTGTTTACATCCTGCACGCGGCATAAGCTGGAGATTCCAGATGGGCAGTGAGTATCGGAGGTTGATGGTACCTGACGGCAGGCAGCCGGCGAAGGGTAAGTGGTTCTGGGGGCAGGCCTCTGGCGGCACTTAACAACCAGCTTTCCCAAACATAGACCCCTGCCTTACTGCTCTCTACCGATGCAGAAAAGGTATCAGAGTGAACTGGTGTTTTTTGAGAGGTGTCCTTTCCCACCTAAAGTTAGGCCCCACCAGCACTCAGCATATTCTAGCCTTATATACTATTCCCTCCGCTAAAATCAGAATTAATGGAGCCCTTTTGGATGCCTATTATATAACCAATGGTATGCAACAGGGCTGCCCGCTGTCCCCATTGATATTAGTATTATACATGGAGGTGTTGGCTCTCACAATTCGAGCTAATGGGGATGTCCATGGTGTCCATTTTAAAAACAGGAAGTATAAGCTCTTTTTCGCTGACGATCTCCTGGCATACATCTCTAACCTGCTGACCTCTGTTCCAGTACTTAGCAGGAGTTTCAGCGCTTTGGGCACTTATCGGATCTTAAAGTTAACTGGAGTAAATCCAATGTGCTCCAAATACACCTTCCCTTAGTAGCCAAACAAACCCTGGCACCCTCCTTCCCTATACAGTGGAGCGAGTCCCACTTACGCTATTTAGGAGTCCATATCACTGCGGACTTCGATTTATTGTTTGAAATGAATTTCCCCCCAATGCTTCTTAAAATTAAATCCGACAATTGCTTGGTCACCTAAAGATTTTCCGTGGTTGGGCCAGATCAATATTCTTAAAATGAGTGTACTGCCTAACTTATTATACTTAATAAAAACCCTCCCCATTCATATCCCGGCCCGCTTCTTCTTGGAGTATCAACGTGTGAGCCGTAGCTTCATTTGAAAGAATAAGAGACCTCCCTGCAGTCTAAACACAATGGGGTAGATCCAGAACTCCGCTTGCAATACGTTTACTCGTGTAGCATATTTTCTACACACTCCCCTTGGCACACCCCTTGAATGTATGTATTTTGTCCGAGATCCGCTTTCCAAACCCTACCTTAACTTTTGCCCACGTAACCGATGTCATCCGCTCACGTACGTATGGGCAACACGTATTTATGCAGCTAAGCACACCCATACTGTACACTTCAAATACAAACCCCCACCTACATTTCAGACGTATTTTTGACTCCCACATGTAAGGATTTACGTGACACATACGTGAATGGCCTATACGTTCACATTTATGTTACATTACAGAGCGTATTTTCTATGCTGCGCATGCGCAGTACTTACCAAAATGCGATTTTACGCCTCTGCCACGCGTTAATTCGCTCACAAGCGTTGTTCTGGATCTGGCCCAATGTTTTCCTTCAAGCATAATGGTGGGCTCCAGCTTCCAAATTTACGCACACATTACGATTCTGTCCATTTAAAGCGCGTTATCAACTGGACCAGACAAACCAGTGACAAGCAATGGGTCGAGGTGGAAAATCTTAGTTTTCATATCCCCTTACATTTAGCTACCTGGCTCCCTAATGTCCCTTCATCTCCCCACCAGACTATTGGCTCCACCTTGTCAATCTGGAAGAAACTAATTAGACAGTTGCACTGGACAAATTACTCCTCTCCACTCTCCCCCTTTATCTATAATCCTCATTTTCTTCCTGGTAACTCTCCTCCTTATCTTAAGACCTGGGTGGGCCAGCTGGTGGGCTCTGTAGGCTTCCTGCCTTTCCAGAATTTTGTAGATCAATATGAGTTTTCTCATAGGGAGCACTGGACATACCTCCAACTTCAACACTTCATTCATACATCCTCCCACACTGCTGAGTTCTCCAGAACAAATCTCAGCTTGAGTCCCTTTACACCCAACCCACGCCCCCAAAGCATGTTGTTTCCACTCTATATAGACTCCTAGCAACCCACTCTTTCTCAACGGAACACACGTTTGTTCAAGCCTGGAATAAGGAACTTGCTACCTCCCTCGAGACACCTGATTGGAAATCAATTTACAAAAAAATTCACTGTTCTTCCTAGATCCTCTCAGTTTTGAGAGTCGCTATAAGTTGCTCTCCCGCTGGTATATGGTCCCAACTCGCCTTCGAAAAACGTGTGTGTCATACTGAACCTTTTTCCACATTTGGTGGGATTGCACTCTTATTAAACCCTTTTGGGATTTTTGTAATGGACACAGCGTGACACTTGGTGGGAGATGAGATTTCTAGAGACCCTGCATTCTGGCTTCTTGCATTAGATCACTCCTCCGTCTCCTCTTATAAAAAATTCCCCTTTGTGCCACCTAAGTAACGCAGCGATTGCAGTAATCCCTGTTCACTGGAAATCCACCTCTCCCCCTTCTATGAAGGAGTGGGTGGATAGGGTGGATCTCTACTATAATATGGATGATATCGCCCTGGCTGCTGCAGACAAATTCCAACAGTTCACCTTTATCTGGTTTACCTGGATGGAATTTAAATTGTCTCCTGAATTTAAGGTTCTATTGTGTGCCTAACTTCACTTTCCCACCCCTACTCTCTCCTTCTTAAGTGCTCTCTTCTACCCACCTAAAATAGATAACTTTTAGTAACTTTTAGTGCCACTTCGGCTGTTATCATTTGACTAGTGACCCTGTAATAAACAGAATAAAGATAAGCCTGGCTTGCCCCTTTCCCCTCCCCTTCCTGCCTCCCTTTCCACATTTCCTTTGAATATTAGTTAACCATACACTCTGGTGTCTAACAATTGCCTCAATACCAATGTGAAGCGCTCAGATTTCAATGGCTTTTTGCCCGGAGCTGTTTGCCTCCCTGAGTGTTTTGCAATATACACTGATTTGTGATGTTGTCCTACTGTTTGTATGACAATTGCTTTATTGGAAATTAAATAAAGAATTTACAAAAAATATATATATTATTGCCACACAATAGTACACATAAAATGGTTGAGGGTTAACCGTAGATCAAAAGTATTCATACATCAGCTATGTTCCATAGTGGAGACCGGCAGGCTGGTATTGTCACGATGTTACAGTGAAATCCTATAGTTGCAAGCCAGTGAAATGCAGTAAATAAGTTGACTGCTAAATTGCAACTGGAATATAATGATGTCTCTTTTAGTAGAATATAGCATTTCCACCGATAATCCCTCAAGGAGAGCAAGGCAATTGAATATCAAAGATGTAAATCAGTTCCAATCCAGAAGGAGCTCTACGTGTACCAGCCCAAGCACCCGTTAAAGGCGTGATTTCTGCATCCTACATGTGAGTGCAATACCTTCTATACCATTACTCCATTATCAAACGGTGTCACACTATTGTACACTTTTTCATGCTTCGGACCACATCATCCACAAAGAATATTATTGAAATCACGGCAGCAGCAAGACGTTCCTGACTCAAAAGAACTCAGAGACTGCTCCATTTCCTTCTCCCTCAATTAACCCATTCCACCATACATATATAATCCTGTTATATTCCTAACACTATCTCGACATCCCCCCTAGAATCAGATACAACTTTGGGGTTGCGCTATCCCGCCCCTTCCACCTACAATTTTCCCTATTGTCAATTCCTTGGGTGCATTTTGGGGCACCTGTAAGCAGTCACAGCAGCACCCCACCTCCCCTGCAAACCCTGATACAGCGCCCGCTCATCCCTTATACTACCGGAAGTTCATAAGAGGATATCTGACCACTATCTTGCCAATTTCTGCTTTCACCAAAAAAGGAGCCTATCTGGCCAAGTGGCCAATAGAGAGTCAAAATGCATTCCAGGATCTAATACAAACTCTCAGATATACCAACCGGATATCACAGCTCCCTTTATCTTGGAGGTAGACGCCTCATCAGTGGGAGTCAGGGATGTCCTCTCACAATAGGCTCCAAATGATCATCTGCATTTCTGTGGATTATACTTCCAAATATTATCACCTGTGGAGAAAATTATTTCATTGGCAACAAGGGGAGCTTCTGCATATGAAAATGGCACAAGAGAAGAGGAGGAATATTCTGGAAGGAGCTGCCTTTTCTAATACCATCTATACTGACCAACTTCCAACCAGGAGCCAAGTATCAAAAAGCAAATGCGCTGTCCACTCTCTCCAACCAGATGAATCCTATCTCGAGTCACACCCAATCACTGACCCACTCTGAGTTTCAGCCGCATGTTCTAAAGTCTTTCCACTGCCATGAAACTTTCGTTTCAGAAAAACTTCAGATGAAACTTCTTCAGTGGGTTACTGTTCAAAGTTTCCTCGACATGGTAGCATCCAAAAAACTGAAGTCTTTATTCAGGATGCAGTGTATGTGCTCAGGATATATCCAGACAGTCCTTTGCAAGTTTACTATAACTGTTGCCAATTGCATCCACTCCGTGGACCCATATTTCTCTGGATTTTGTTACAGACTTGCCACTTTCCGATGGATTCACCACCATTTGGGTCACTTTTCTAAGATGCCCCATTTTGTACCACTACCACTAGAGATGCTAGTTCCACCCCAGAACTAGCATCTCTTCATCATAAAAATCTTTGAGGAAATAGTATCTGATTGTGGAGTATAGATTGTGGCTTGATTCTGGTAATCTTTGTGCAAAAGTCTTCAAATTCAGTTGACATTTTCAATGGCATATTACCCTCAAACATACAGCCAGAGTGGGTGAATCAAGACCTACCTTCCTGAGACTGTATGTATCATCCTCTCAAGATGATTGGACTACCCTCCTTCTCTGTGAAGAGCATGCTCACAATATTAATTTCTATGAATCTTCCAACTCCACTCCATTCTATACAGTCCATAGATTACATACTCGGCAACTTGTGTTCTCTGCTCTGTCTGCTTCAGCCACCCCAGCCTCTATGTTTCTTTGAGAAGTTTTATTGACAACTGGAAAACAGTTTGAACACCTCTCTTTAAGTCTTTCCAACGCTACAAACTCCAGGCAGATTGCAAAAGAAGGAAAGTTCCTAAACTTGTACCAGGAGATAATGTCTGGTTCTCAACTAAGAACCTACATCTAAGAATCCCTTCCATGAAATTTGCACCTTGCTATATTCATGTTCATACCAAACTTCATAATTCATCACCCTGTGACCTGCCAACTAAATCTGCCTTCTTTTCTCAAAATTTTGAACATTTACCATGTTAGTTGGTGCTCTAGTGATCAAACGCTTCTCTCCCATTCACCAAGCTCCCAGAATCCAAACTTCCCGTGGTCAGCTAACATGTATTATGCAATATGTGAAAATAACATTCCCTGTACAGCTTTAAGTATCTGGAATAGCATTAAGAATGTATTTACTGAGTACAGAGGATACAATTTTTTTGTTTATAACGTAATCACAGCCCAATTCTTTGTATTCATTAAATGCTTTGGTTATAGCAAAATTGTTTATAGCCTTTTATTTGTGCATTAAATATGCCCCTCCTACAGGTGATTTGGTTCCACCCACATGAGGCCCATTCCAGAGCTTTTTTCAAGGGCCACTTTATTTTCTCAATCCACCCCTGCTGTTAGTAAGGCTCAGAAATGGTGGAAGGGGGCTTATTTAGGATTACAGTGTCAGAATCAGAAATGTATGACTCATATACAGCTCTCCTGGACAACCTTTGACTGTCATCAGGAATCTGAGAAGTTTGTAAACCCCCAATTTGTTCCTTGAACTTAGTGTTATTTTAGTGCACAAATTTGCCTGATTTAGTGGTAACATATCTGATTTAGAGTGACAAGGTGCTGGTGAAGATGCATGACAGTCTTTGGCACTGGTTTCTGATCTAGGCATTCTTTCAGCTTCAGCATGTGCGAAGTGCAGTTAAGATTATTAAAAAAAAAAAGGAGGCTGAATGTAGATTACAAGACTCCATCCGCCAGGAGGTTGCAAACCTCCAAAAGAACTCTCACTAATTTCAGCACAAATAGATTTCCTGGAAGAAATCACAACACTGCTTCAGATCAGCTCTCTGACCTCAGAAACATGATGGCCCACCATTTGGAAGGTATCAGATCTTTATTACTGTAAGTACATGATCTAGATAATAGGGGTATGCAAAATAAGTTGCAGGTCAAAGGCCTATCAAAAGAAATCACCCAACAGAGTCTCCTTAATGTACTTAACAAAAATTTTGCCAATAACACTTGACATTCTGACGCTTATAGTACTAAAAGTCACAGCATGCCCTGCAACACATTGACATGCTGTGCCTTCTAGTACTATATGCACCAGCATGCAAAGGGTTAATAGCATGCCGTGCATTGGTTTTTTACATTTTAAAAACTATTTTTAACATTAGACATTATTATTGAATTATAATTTTTTTTTGGGACTAAGCTAAATTGACACACACAAACCCAGCTCATTTTTGGGGGGGTATTTTTCTGCGATTTTTCTTTTAGTAAATTCAGATAGTTTAAAATCCCCCAAAAATTGCCAAAAACAGTGATATTTTTGAAATTTACCTTAATAAATTTACCCCCTAGACTTAAGCTGGAGACACTATGCCTCCGAAAACAGATAGGCCTGCAGCTCCCTCACATCTACACCTACTACAGGGCTACCATTCTGACAAGGATCCTGGAGTGGACCCAGAATTTAATTTTAAACAATGGGTTGAGATTGAAGGTGTGGCCTTTGTGATTTTCTGCAACAATGGCACCTTGGAAAACTTCGAACCATCCACCCAACCATCGCTCCAACACTTAAAACTTGGCAAAGTTTGCAAGCGCTGGATAGTTTCTTGTCTATGGCCTCCCCCATAGAATCCTTCCTAGATAATCTGCAGTTCCTTCCAGGAACTAACCTTCATGATTTTAAGCATTGGATCACCACAGGGGTCTTTAGGATCACCAAACTGTGGAAAAGAGATTTGCGAAAAACTATTGACGAACAATGAAAGGTGGAAATCTTTAAGTTCTCCCTCAACTGTTCTATAAATACAGATGCATTAGAAAAATCGTACAAACTACTCTCCAGGTGGTATCATTGTCCAAAAACTCTACACAAATTTTACCCTAGTATTACAAATCTCTGTTGGCAATTCCAAACAGTGGCAGGCTCCCTATTCCACATATGTTGGGAGTGCCCCTCCTTACAAGAGTTTTGGGTCTTAGTTATTAGACTTTCTGATAAAATTGTTGGTAGGGAGGCTCTGGATGACCCTTTATTCTGGCTCCTAAATTGGCAGCCAATTTTGGTATCAGCCTACAAGCACTCCTTGCTCTGCTATCTCAATACAGCTGCTAAGGCCATCATCCCCAACCTCTGGTGATCTCAACACCCCCCAACAATTTGATCATGGTTCACCAAGATTTTACATGTCCATGGACGACATTGAGTCAGACATTAACCAGACCTATGAAAAATTTAGAGATGTATGGTTTACTTGGCTACACTTTAAGGACTCAGATTTGTATAAATTTATCATTAGGGATATCTCCCCTCATCTTCATCTCTGAACAGTCTCAACCTACTGTTGAAGTTTTAATTAAAAAGATTTGCTCTGATAGATCTAATAAGGTCACCAAAGATTTAACAATAATTTATTATACAGATAACAGAAATACATCAATACTACACCTATCCATTCAAACAAAGCATCTAAAATGGCTGCCAGCACATGAGTCTAACTCAGGGTTGCCGACTCTCCCGGAATGTCCGGGAGACTCCCGAAATTCGGGCAGTACTCCCGGTATCCCGGGAGAGCCAGCAAATCTCCCGCAAGTGACTTGAGGCCCGTGGTTTCACTAAATCTAAACCTAACCCTTTCCCTAATACTTACCCTAATCCTCCCCTTTCATGACCCTAACCCTCTCTTCCCCGCAACCTAACCAGTTGAAGTTTACATTAAATTATTTGCTCTGATAGATCTAATAAGGTCACCAAAGATTTAACAATAATTTATTATACAGATAACAGAAATACATCAATACTACACCTATCCATTCAAACAAAGCATCTAAAATGGCTGCCAGCACATGGCATTCAAAATGGCAGAGTCTAACTCAGGGATTTTTCTTTATCTAGCAGGATCAGACATAAGTAAATTTAAGTGTGTTTAAACCAGAATGCATATTATAGAGAGATAGTAAGTTAGATAGATAGGATATAAAGATTAATAGCTATGGAAAGAGAGAGAGATTTTAGCAGTTACCTCATTGTACCATCTGTCCACAACCCCAGGTCATATTCAAACCGTATCTCTACATTTTTCAACTGAACCTTCCTAGCATAACTTAATCTGTATTGAACTCTCTTGTATTCTGATTGGACCAGAATTGAGGGGGAGGAGTTACAACTCTTCCTAGAAAGCCAGTATTTGTTCATTGTTAATTAGCATATGACTACCATTTAATTAACATATGACTACCACCTTCTGTCTGTGTATCCATTGTCTAAATGCATGTAATACTGGCTTTTTAAATGAATGTAAATGACCTTATACAGATTTCCACACTACTTTGAGATTTAATTAGGGCAACCCATAACTATTCAACTCCTTTACCAAGTCATTCTCTGCATGGAAACCCCAGGGGCCAGATTTACTAAGCTGCACAAAATAAAAAGTAGATATGTTGCCCATAGCAACCAATCACATTCTAGCTCTCACTTTTCTATTACATACTAGAATATGTCATCTAGAATCTGATTGGTTGCTATGGGTAACATCTCTTCTTTTCTTTTTATGCAGCTTAGTATATCTGGCCCCAGGAGTCATCTTCTGTTTCATCAATATGTCTTATATTTCTCCAGTTGTCAAAATCCCCCTCTGTCCCATATATCCCCCTCCTCCCTTTTACCCGCTTTATTTGTCCCCTCTAAAACAGGTCCCAAAGGACCTCCTTATAGGTATTAGCAAACCTCTCTGAAGATAACAAAAACCAATACCAATATCTCTTGATTGACCCAGACAGATTGGGATTGGGATCCGGAGCCTACAGCTCTGAGCTCTGGAGAGCATGTCCGGAGGCTAAGCCACACCCCTGCTCACGTCCCACCTGCCGAGGGTCAGACCAAATTATATTGGGGGGGGGGGCCTTATACGGCCCTCAGACCAGAGATTCCCCACCCCGGTGTAGGGTTACAAACTTTCTATTTCTTCTCTCCAGGAGATCTAGCAGGGCTTCATCAATGCCACTATTCGTAGTGTTACTAGGGTTGTGGCGGGGCTTGATGACACAAATTATGCAAAGTGCGCCCTGAAGCCCATTCCCTGTTCATCAATGTCACTATTCATAGTGCTACTAGGGATGGGGCGAAGCTCTTATGATGCAAATGACATCATTAAGTCCTGTCCAATTCTACTAACAGTATTGATAGGCATGTGGTCAGGACCTGGGTACACGATTTGCATTAAATCACGGCCTCAAGCCTGTTGCAGGAGATTTTGCTGGCTCTTTTGGGATACATGGAAGAAATAACCAAATTTTGTGAGTCTCCCGGATAACGGAAGAGTTGCAAACTCTGGGTTTGAAATAAGGCCTCGTCCAGGCCTGAAATGCGTCAGGCGGTGAACATTCGCATCCCTGACAGACTTCACCAACCACTGCCTTCCAGTTTGTCCTGATAAGTGGCCTACACTGGAGGCAGGGTTTTAAAAAATGTATTATTTAAATTTTTGCCCCGTGCGGCATGATAATTGTCCCATTTTCGGGATCCAAAATGTTTTGAGGTATGCTAAAATAACCCACATGTATTACATGCATTGGAAACCCCCCTTTCAAAATACTGCATTTGCCACTGTGGGGTACGTGTACCATATGTTTGTTGAATTTAAGGGCTAAATTTACTAAACTGCAGAAAAGTATAAGTCGAGATGTTGATAATTGTAACCAATTAGATTCTAGCTATCCCTTTCCTATTACATAGTAGAGAATGTCAGCTAGAATATAATTGGTTGCTATGTGCAGCATCTCTACTTTTTCTTTTCCTCAGCTTAGTATATCTAGCCACAAGCCATTTTTGACTTGATTTTGGTCCTTATACCTTAATATTTAGATTTCCAGTATGGTAATCACAATGCAAATGCAGACAGAAAGTTTAGTCTAGTATAGTTTGTTTTTATTTGAAAAAAAAATTCTGTTTTATAAATAAAAATTATTTAATAAAATCTTATCTGCGAGTGTATTATAGATATACAAAACTCTTAAGCTGGCCATACATTGTGACTATTATCGATCACAGCAGGGGGTGGCCCAATAAACCGGACGATATCCCACCAGGGAAATGTCCCTTTATCGGCACCATGCACCTCTCCTGCTGGGACCGAGAATCCTAGCAGAAGAGAGGGGCCAGGCAGAGCCGGATTAAGACTTCATGGGGAATGTCCGGGAGACTACCGAAATTCGGGCAGTACTCCCGGTGTCCCGGGAGAGCCAGCAAATCTCCCGCAAGTGACTTGAGGCCCGTGGATTCACTGAAACCACAGGCCTCAAGTCCTGCCCCCTGCCTAGCAACACTAGTATACTAGTGTTGCTAGGTACAGGAAAGGACTTGATGACCCCCTATTTCATGTAAAAACAGGTCAGTATGAGCCAGGGGCGGAGCCTAATGCCGCGATTTGCATAACCCGCGTCAGTAAGCCCCGCCCCCTGCATGCGTCGCTAGCTTCTCTCCGGGATCTCCCGGAGGGAAGCTGCCAAAAGTCGGTAACCATGGGTTAAAGGTTTTTATTAACTTAAAAAGTCTGAAAACTGTTTTAGGATTTGTTATAAATAATCAATGAATAATAATAATAATAAAAAATAAAGCCTGCAAAAAAAAAAAGGCATGCCCTATGGACTCCTAAATGTTCCATACAGCACAGTCCTAACATTAGAGATGAGCCTCCACCCGGTTTTTATCATTCGTTCTTATCGCCTCACTATTTTTTCATATCTAAATAACAGCTAATCTATACTTTACTGATATTTAAGAGACAGATTCTCCAGACATTTCTGCTGCCTCCATTTGCCAGAATGCAAAGTATTTTGAAACATCTCATAAATAACAAACTGCATTTCCATAGACACTGTGAACAGAAAGCTAGACATTCTGCTTTCTCTCAAAGCATAACAGCGCTGCTGCAGCAGAGACCGCTCGGTAGCCGAGGCGAGGGAGGAGAAAATGGGCGGGGTGGTTGCTGTGTAAAACTGCCTCCAGATAAGGTTAAAGTGCAGTTCAGAGGAAACACACAGGAGGGTAAGCAGTATTCATCTGTATTGTGACGTTATATCATTCCCTTGTAAAATAGTGTTGTGAGCGCTGTGAGTCACGTCATGCTTCGTTTAGGATTAGTATATTACTATTTAGCGTTTGCTTTGTGTAGTGTATGTCAGTCCGTCTGTCCTTTCGTGGGGTGGCAAGTGGGTAATACAGTTATACCTGGTTAGAGCGATTGTAGCGTATTAGGTACGCAGGGGTAACTAGACCTTATACTAGGGCTGTGGTTACGCTCATGCATTAATGTTTCTTTGTTGGGACCTTATGCTGTTAGCAGCTAGAGAACTTCATAGAGTGGCTGGTATAAGGCAAGCTACACCAGAATCCAGACCATGCATGTTACTTCCAGAACCTAGTCTGCGTATTTTTACGTAACTCTGAGCATTTTCCAGTTAGCGCTATTAATATATTATGGAAGTAGTACTAGTTTTTGTTGTATAATTACTTGTTTGCTAGTGGTAACAGCTACAAAAATGTGCTATTCTATCAGCAATTATTAAAATGATTTTGTATTTTTTAACAGTATTTTAAATATAAAAATGTAAATAATGCAGTTATCAAGGATCGTTTAATGTTTTTTAATTGTTGTGAACTGATAAACATACATGAGAGAATTTACCTGAGCTGATTGTTGGTAACTTATAGATTTGCTACTGCTGATTTTATTTTGCCAATCAGCTTTAATAAGCACATGAAATATACTCATTACACAATCAGGCAATTTTCTATTTGTTACTTCTTCCATGGTGTACATAAAACTCCTGAGCCTTCTGCTGTCACACTCTGTAAGTTTCAATACATTCACTACTCATTTTTCTCTGCAACAGAGGTGGCTACTGACAGCTCAGGTGAAGAATGTTTTGTATCTAATGGAATGGCTCATGTTGGATCTGATGTCTAGATCCATTCCATAGTTATTAAAGTTGTGAAAATTAATAAAATTCTCTATGGTAGTATTATACATTATTATTACACATATATCATCATAATAATATAAGTTGCCCTTTTAGGCCAAAATAGTTATCCATCTCTACATGGCTTGTATTAGCAGGTGCTATGTAAAGGAAAAGAGCAGCAAAGAGATGTCAGTTTGGGTTATGTTTAATAAAAATTGTACAGTAAATAGAACAGACATAAGCAAGAATTGCAGCCTAAAATTACATTATACAGTGACTGCACAGTAACCTGTAGATTAACATTTTTAGCTTAATTTAAATGACCAACTCTTGAGTGAAAAGCTTTAATGTATATAGAAGAAAACATGTTAAAAAGCGTGGAAAGATAATTAATGGAGAAATGTAATCTTCACACAACAAGATATTTGAAGCAATAAAAAGGTAAAATTGTTTTACACAAGGTCATGACATAACACCAATAACCATGTAATTATTACTGGAATGTACATAGTAGACCAGGGATACAATATTTTGTAACATTGACCTTGTGCAATAAATTGTATGTTTTAACTAGGCTTCTCCATAAACATAATGGGCCGGATCCAGAGCTACGTCGGTCTTCCATAGACGGACGTAATTTAATGAACAATAGCTACTGCGCATGCGAAGTAGCTATTGTACGTAATCTGCGTATTGTTTCGATACGTAGATTGCGTATATGCGGTCTAGAGACCGCATATACGCAATCTACATAACAAAACAATACGTAGATTACGTAAAATAGTTACTACGTATTTCCACCAATTTAAATTGTTGTGGATCCGGCCCCTTATTAGTAAAAAAAACATTTTTTTTTGTATAAAATTTACATACTTATGTTCTTGCCATATATACCTCCCTTTTCCTCCCCCTAATAGCTAGGGGAGGAAAAGGGGGTTATATGGGAAAACCGCTGGAATCATTACAATAACGCCATTCTCAGATGTCATTATTTTAACTCTTGGGGCCAGAGTCACTAAGCTGCGGGAAAGAAAAAGTTGAAATGTTGCCCATAGCAACCAATAAGATGCTAGCTGACATTTTCTAGTATGTAATAGGAAAGTGAGAGCTAGAATCTCATTGGTTGCTATGGGCAACATCTCCACTTTTCCTTTCCTGCAGCTTAGTAAATCTGGAGTGGAATGTAAAACTGCACTGCGACAGTTAGTAAATATTATGAAGTGCTGGTTTGCATGCAGAAGAACAGGCCGTTAGGGAGATGAAAAGTTGACATGAATCACTATGGAAACTGCGGTATTCCATGGCGATCTGTGCTTTGTAAATCATTTTCACTTTATTTTCATGTGATAGAGAAGTGAAAAGGTTGTGTCCCAGCCTTGCAGAAATCGGTTGTGGATTGACGCTTTATCAACAGGGCCATTTCCTACACCGCGTTTTCTTCTACACTGTTCCTTCCCCGCAGGAGTGCAGTATGCGATGATCCGCAGAAGGAATACCCAACAGCGACTGGTGAGTATCTCCCCAACCCCATTCCCAATCCTAATCCTCACCCTCCCCTTCCATTACCCTACACCTTTCCATCACTGGGATATTTACAGTGATTATGTCCATAGATGATATCCTCTTCATATGGAAAGTATAAGAATAACTGTAACTTAAAATTCCCTACAGTGTACAGTCAGGAGCAAGTTGAATTTCTGGACCTTTCACTCCACATCTAAAACAATGCAATCTACACCACCACATTCCACAAAATGGTAGATGTTATTAGAGACATCTTAGCCATAAGCAACCACCACCCGGGCTGGCTAGCTAACGTTCCCTCAGGGCATATTAGAAGGTTGTGATGCAACTTAATGGAGATTGAGGATTACGAGAGCCAAAGTAGGACCCTCACTTATAAATGTGAGGACAAGGGTTACGCACCTGAATTAATCCAGCAGGCTTACACTACCACGCACAAATACAAGAAACACAGATAAACCGCCTACTCTTATGTTATTACATGGAAAGGTAGAGACAAAGGGCCGGATCCAGACCTACGGGTGCCTTATGGCCGGCCGAGGTCTGGACGGCCATCATCGTAGCGGGGAGTGCAGATTCCTACCCTAACTATTATGATCAGATCTGCGGCCTTATGGCCACATTGCTGATCGTAATGGGGCTTCCTCCGCCCCGTTCCCTAATTTGCATGCCTATATCCGCCTTGACGTCTGAGATACGGCATGCGTAAAGGGGGGGACACCCTTCCCGGAACAGCCAGCCATTACGCCGCCATATGAAGGTTGTGCGCATGCGCACAACCTTCATAACAGTGAAATTACGTCCACGGCTGCCGTAATTCCCAGGGCGGCCATAGGTCTGGATCAGGCCCATAGTGCACGTACACACAGTGCACTCCAGATACATACACATAGTGTATGCCATATACGTATATATACACACACACACACACACACACACACACAGTACACTCCATACACACACACTGCACTCCAGATAGATATACACACACAGTGCACTCCACATGCACACAAACTCACACAGTACACTCTATGCACACACACAGTAAATACTCCAGATACATACACAAAGTGCTCACACACACTGTGCACACTTCAGATACATACACATAGTGCATTCCATATACATACACACACGCACGCACAGAGCATTCCAGATAGACACACACACACACACACACACACACACACACACACTGAACTCCATATACATACATACATACATACATACATACACAGTGCAGTTTCCCACAAATACACAAAATTGCATGAATTATATACATAAATTGAGCTACAAACCTACCTTATACTAGATTTTTATGGACTCATTCCCTTCTCCTGACACATCTGGTCTGTAATCCTCGGACAGCGCAATTCCCCTGCATTATGTAAAACAGAAGAGAAGCACAGACTATGACTGACACTGACACACACACACTCCCACAACTACACATAACTGTCACACACAGTCTGTCCACAAAATATATTCATATTCTCTCTATCCCTCTCTCTGGATTCCCTCTAATCTCCCCCTTCCCTCTTCACAATCTCTTTCCTGTCCCTGTATCTCCTCCCTATTCAAGCCCCTTCTCTCTGTATTCCCTCTAATCTCCCACATCCCCATCTCCCTAGCTCTCTAATTGTCACTGATTGACATTTCTGATCTGCCTATGAACAGTATAGTATAGCTGCTCATAGGTGGATCATAGACGTCAAGCAATGGCAATCCTGCTATTGCAGCCCACAACCCCTGCAGTATAGAGCTGGCTTTAGCTGCTATTTCCATAAAGGCAGAATGCAGTGCATACTCATACACACACACACTACACTCCATACACACGCACACACAGTGTAACCCAGATATACATACACACACTCTCATACACAGTACACTCCATACACACACACACACACACACACACACACACACACACGGAGACAGCGTGTGGGTGGTTGCTTGGCAACAACCAGCTGCTTGGTGTGAGTTGTACGTGTGGCACGAGAAGGGCTTTGGAAAGTTCAGGAAGAGTGGAGCGAGAGAGTCAGTTGGGGAGACAGTTGGTTAGCAAGGGAGAGAGAAGGACGTCAGTGGTGAAGTGAAGAAAAGAAGCTAGGAGAAATTGCTGTAAGGGGCCGACAGGAGGAGAAAAAGTGCTGGAGATTGCTGAGTAACAGAGAGAGAGATGATCGAAGGTGCTGTCGGGGAAGAGAGTGGAGGAGATTGCTAAGTAATGAAGAGAGAGGTGTTCGGAGGTGTCATCGGGGAAGAACGCGTTGGTGATTGCTGATGAACGGAGAGAGGGGTGACTGCAGGTGCCGTCGGGGAAGAGAGCTGTGGTGTCATCAGGGTAGCGGAGAGAGAGAGGAAAACAGAGGTGTTGATGGTGAAAGAAAGACCGTGGCGTTGACAAAAGAGCTTGGTAAAGGTCGTTGAAAGTGCTGTGAGAGAGTGATGGAGACATTGAAGCAGGAGAGAAGTAGAAGTCTGTGATACGGGGTGAAAAGGACGGTATTCAAGGTAGTAAAGGAGTAGCGGGAAGGACGAAAGTTAAAAGGAACTTTCTGAAAAGTCAGCCCTAAATTGAATGAACTCAATGTATTACCTACTCGTGTAAACCTGTTTAATTGTTTGGGAACATTTGATGCTACATTATAATGATATGTAAATCTTCTTAATCTCATAATTTTTGTTGAAGTGTTATGAACAACAATAACATGTGCAACAATTTCGTAGACATCATTTGGTTTATTAGTTAGAAGGAACATTGTACTTTAATGACACTTTAAATAACAAATCAGAGCAATTTTGCTTATTTTACGAGGATTGTTGAATATTTATATGCTGAAATTTATGTCAATTTTAATGTTACATTGTTAAAACTGCCGAATACTCATTCTGATACAAATGTAACCCTTTGTTTGAGATACAGATAAGAGATTTTAGACATTTGAGAACCTTGGAGGAGAAAGGTGGTGGAATGTAAACGACCGCTAAGATAATGTCAGTTGAGTAAAATACATCCTTAAGAAAAATAAAGCGACCCTGTGGATCTATATAAGATTTTGTTAAAACAAACCCCACCCGTTTAAGAGATTCTTTTTAAAAGTTACTTTTAAAAATATATACTTAGTAAAGCTGAACTATTTTCAAAATCACTCAGTTGTCTTTGGTCTGAATTACTCTTATTTCTGGATCAGCACTCCGTAATACTTACCATAACACCCTCACTTGAGGGCATTACACACACACGGCTGGGACCTCCCCCTGGCAACTGTTAGACGATTTCTTCTTTCGTATCTCCTGGCTGCAGCCTTCAAGTGCCAATCGTTCATTAGCTGCTGTGTCTCCCTCATTGGCCCAATTCCGATCCTGTTCTGCGAGGCCTCTCAGGGGAAGTGTGTTACTGAGAGAGGCCTCTGCAGTACAGGACCTGCACTGAGCCAATGAACGGGACACAGCAGCTGCTGATCTGATGATATTTAAAAAAAAAAAAGTGACGCACTGTGCTGATGAGGCGGCCTACCCGATAAGGCCTATTGCCAATCTGACCCTGATCGGTCCTGTGTGTCTATATATAAACATAATAGCAAACATAGTAACATAGTTTGAGGTTGAAAAAAAGACACCAGTCCATCAAGTTCAACGTATTAGGAATCTTCTGCAATCTTTATCTTTGCAACTAGTAATCCTTAAATGATCCTTATTTTTGCATAATAGCAATTGGTACATATTAAAAAACCCTCCAGTCTGTTGCAATCCCAAAAAATCCCTGCTGTGATAAACACTGTTGTGGGTGGAGCTTGTTCTGAAATGTGTTAAATGATATTATTAACAAACTGTACATATCGTTAAGCTGCTAATTATTTTTAAAATGTTCAGTTACATTCAATTCATTGATATGTTAAATAATTCTTCCATCCCCCGACCCGCCTCTTGTTTTTAGGTACCTTATGGCACTTACAAGGGCTATAGGGCTACCTTATGTGTCCGTGCAATGTCCGTATGGACATTGCACCTCTCCGCCTCCCACCCGCTCTCCCCAGCTAATCTAAATGACTGCCCCCTCCCACTTCTGACTAATAACGCTGAGGCGGCATTATGCCGCCTCTTTTTACGGGACTTGCTGCGTGCGGTCTGTAAAGACCGCACCTACGCTATCTACGTGCCTATCGGCTACGTAGATAGCGTAAATTACTACGCATGCGCAGTAGGTAATTTCTTTCAGATTTGCGCTTAAGAAGCCGCAGTTTCTTTAGTGTGAATCAGGTCCTTTTGTCTCTACATTGCAATGTAAGAAACAGTTTAACATTTTATCATATGATAATACTGAATGCATAACTCTGTCTGAGGTAAAACCTTTACCCTTAAATCTCTGTTCGATCTTTGGATTTATTTTTTGGGGTTTACTAGGAGCACGGGGCAATGTTACCTTTTGTTCATCTTACTATTCAATTATTGAATCACTGAGAAGTAGAAGCTTCTCTATTGCCCCAGTAGACCTCCTCTGCATCCTGAGGTACGTAGCAGCCCTTTTCAGTTTTAAATCCTAAACATAGCAGCACGGTTGGTTACTAACCTACTTTAGAACTTGAAGATATAGGGGCTGATTCAGAGTTGCACTTCCACCTTTTTTTAGGTGCAAGTGTAGACCTGAGCAATACCATGTTGAATTGCAAGGGGAGGCAGCTTTAAATTGTAAAACCAGAAATAAAATTAGGAGGTGAAGTTTCTTAGCTCAACTCTAATTTATAGAATAAGCCTAAAACTACGCAGTATTTTAGTTCTATGTGTAAAAGTAATGTATTTTCCCTGCATGTAAAAATTTTAAAATTAATTAAACACCCCTTACTTTGAAAAGTGGTTTAGCCGAGCTGTACAGTTCCACCTAAAAAAAGGTGTAAGTGCATCTCTGAATCATGTGTAAGGAATTGGAGGACAAGGGCGCTATATGGTGGAAGGGGGAGTTTTAGTGAGCAGCTAAAACTTGCCTAGGGATACCACCCGTTCCCTACAGAAGATACAAATGGAAAAACAAAAGATATGGCATGTGAGCGCTATACCAGGGGAATATTAATAAATACTTTAGGAGTTTAGGGCTCCAACCAATATTAAATAAACCATAAAAAGACTCCCAGCTAAATAAATAAAATACTAACAGTGTGAGGCTCACAAATAGGGAACCTAATAAAAGCGGAATCACTATTGGCTAAAAGCTCTAATAAAAAATATAGTATAAAAATTGGGAAATAACAATATAAATATATATAATACAATAATATAATATAATATAAAACGGAGGTGAGATGTGTCAGGATGGAAGAAAAAGGGAGGGGACTAAAACGATGGTGAAAAAAATATATATTAAACACTCTATAGTGAATGGGGAAACGAAAAAAAGGGGGGAAGTGGATAGGGAGATGAATGGTAAACTCAAAAAAATGTGTATGACCCTGTCATACAGCAATAGGTGGAAAGTGAACAGAAAATAAACAATAAATGTGGGAACAAGGTCTAGATAGCTCAAATAACGTTATGGATGAACATTCAATTAAGCTGGAATGTTTGATACATGTGAAGTACTTCCAATGAAGGTCCTGGTGAAATATCCTTCTTATATTGTAGTAGGGCTGTACAGTTGTAACGCTTGCAGTCTAACGTGCAGAGTCTTAAGGGATGAGGTAACGCTGTAAATCCTTCTTTCAATAAAAAGCTGCAATTTTCTTTCAATAAAACTCAGTCACTTACAGTTTTGTTGTTAGATTCTTGTGGGTAAAAATGAGAGTTCTTAAAACGGCTGGAATCCGCTGTGAAGTAAGGCTCTGTGTGTAGATGATCAGCGTTGATCGTTGTCACAGATACTGTAAACAGATCCTTTAGCAGCGTCGGAAGGGTAATCCCCGCTCCCCGCTGGGCTCTGACTCACTTGAAGGAAAGTGCAGGCAGACGCTCCAAAGGTAAAAAATAGAATTTATTAGAAAATTAAATAGATAAAACAGAAATAACAATATGGAATGAGATATAAATATAAAAACTGCACTGGAAACCCACCAGTTTGCAGCACCGTGCGCTCTGAATGATGATAAAAACCCGGGTGTTTTAAACAGAGAGACGGTGCTTGGAGGCTCACATAGAGGATCAAACAGATGCAGATCAAAG
>WWET01002443.1:149712-160536 GCA_011038615.1 Limnodynastes dumerilii
ACAGCGTGAACCCAGGGGAATGGGAATTAGACCAGACAGTATTTCGGCAGTTAACACACTGTTGGGGAACTCCTCAGGTAGACCTGCTGGCATCCAGAGCAAACGCAAAGGTGGCCAATTACATCTCCAGGTACAGAGAAGCAGCAGCAAAGGCAACAGATCCCCTGACAGCGCCGTGGAATTGCACGCTGGCCTATTCCTTCCCCCCAGTTCCCCTAATACCTTGTCTACTAAGGAGGATAGCTATGAAAAATTGCACGGTAATAACTGTACTTCCCTTTTGGCCCAGGAGGACCTTGTTTTTCCAAGCACTTGAGCTATCCCGGTGCGATCCATGGAGACTACCAGTCTACCCAGGACTTCTAAAACAAGGCCGAATGCTCCACCCAAAACCTGAGATGCTTCAGTTGACGGCATGGTTATTGAGACGGGACGGCTAAATAAAAGTGGCTTTTCAGAAAAGTTAATCTCCACACTTCTCAAGGCATGTAGACCCTCCACAGTCAAAGTATACCATAGAGTATGGAATGTATTTATCAAGTGCTGTTCAGTAAACAGGGTTGGAGATGGGTTGGGATGGAGAGGCTAGAAGTTAACACTGTTAAGGTCCAAATATCTGCTTTAGGGGCTATGTTAGACCAGGATTTAGCAGCCAACAGACACATTAAACGATTTGTTCAGGCTGCAGTATGCATAAGACCTGTAATTAAGAACCCAATAGCACCGTGGGATCTTAACTTAGTTCTGAATACCCTCACCAGGCCGCCCTTTGAGCCCCTAGAGGACATCAGTTTGAAATATTTATCATGGAAGGTAACCTTTTTTTAGTGGCCATAACATTGGCCAGGAGGGTTTCAGAGCTACAAGCACTATGGGCGGAAGAGCCCTACACGTGCTTCTTTGAGGACAAGGTAATCTTGTGCACAAACCCAACTTTCCTACCCAAGGTAGTTTCATATTAATCAGGAAATGGTTCTCCCCTCACATGTCCATCTCCGAAACACCCTAAGGAAGTTCTTTGGCATTCATTTTTGCACTAAACATTTATATTAATAGAACCAACAGTTTCAGAAAATGCAAACAATTATTTGTCTTACCTGAAAACAAGAAGGGACAACCTGCGTCTAAGGCCACCCTGGCCAGGTGGATAAAACTATGCATATCCGAAGCATATAAATTAGCAGGTTCTCCAGTTCCAGAATCCATTAAAGTGCGCTCAACCAGAGCAGTGGCATCATCCCGGGTGGAGAAAGAATCAGCTTCGCTGCAAGAATTATGCAGAGCTGCAAGATGGGCATCAGCTCATATGTTCACTAAACACTACAAAATTAATGTCCAGTCCTCAGCCGATGTAAAGTTCGGAAGCAGGGCGCTTTCAGCAGTACTGTAACAGGTTTGTGAACCCTACCCTCTTTTTTATGCATTGCTTATTGATAACCCAGCGTTGGTGCTGCCAGGGAGGAGGCAGAGGAAACAAACCGTTATTACCTGATAATAGGGTTTCTTCCTCCACTCCTCCATGGCAGCACTAATTGCCCATCCCTCAGTTATTGCTCTTATTCACTTAATATGTTGCTTAATATGTTATTATTTCTTCATAGCTTTGTGGAGAGAGAAGACACCGGCAATGGGAAGAGGCAGTCCTTGTGTACAGTGTCTGGGTCTTCTTACTTTCTGTCCTGGCTCAGGTTAATAGGTGGGATCTTCCCAGCGTTAGTGCTGCCATGGAGGAGTGGAGGAAACCCTATTATCAGGTGGTAATTGTTCGTATCCCATAGAGAAATGCCTAATGTTTGGAACTATGTCTTTCTTCACAGACTTTTTCTCTTATTAGAGTGTTAATCACATTTCTTCTTTATTAAGCTAAACCAAATATTTTGTTTCTGTAGGAAATGCCATGGTGTACAAGCCCTCTCCCTTTACTCCCATCACTGTAGTTTTGTTGGCTGAGATCTTTAAAGAGGCAGGTGTCCCACCAGGTCTCTTTAATGTTGTGCAGGGGGGTGCTGCCACTGGAGAATTCCTCTGCAAGCATCCGGGTGTTGCTAAAATCTCTTTCACTGGTAGTGTCCCTACTGGCTCAAAGGTAAGACTCGCAGCCCATGGTGAAAAATGTACATTGAATGTCTGGGTGTCAAGCCCCTGAATAAGTAATTCTTCCTATGTGCAACATGTCTGATACAATAGAGATGTATCAATCCTAAGATTTTAACATATCTCATCCCTTTTCAGATCATGGAGATGGCTGCAAAAGGCATTAAGCCCGTTACCTTGGAGTTGGGTGGAAAGTCTCCACTCATTATCTTCTCAGACAGTGACCTAGAAAATGCTGTTAATGGTGCCATGATGGCAAATTTCCTTACACAGGGCCAGGTAAATCATTGATCCTTGACGGTTAATAAAGGTAGTGCATTTCTAAGGGTGTGGGTCACCGTGCTTTCAAAACAAACACCACCTATCCTTGTTCCTGTGTTTGTTCGTTCATTCATTCATTCATTCAGATGAGCTTCTTGATAGTGCTTACAAGACGAGAAGCTTATCTAGTCGGTTTAATAAAGTCTACCAATATGCAGGTAGAAAAAGAGGGACACCCAAAAGTCACTTGGGTATAATAAAACTTCACTTTTTGGGATATAAGGTTGGGTACATCAGATAATCAGTCCGTGTAATAATTTTTTTTATATTAAGTGTTTTTTTTTTTTATATATATTATATATTGTTATGAATTAAACTCTATACTACCCCTTTTTTCTCTGCTTGATCTATGTACCGGGATAGCACCCTTCTTGAGGCCTGTGGTATATAGCTGGATCTAGTTCTGTGCTAGCAACAGCACGATACTTGTTTTTATTGAAGCAGCCTTCGCAATCCAGAGAAGCCGGAGCCTGTTTCTCATCGTACCCACGTGACTGAGTGAATTGGCCGTGGGTACTGAGGCTCCTGGCTCAGGAAAGCACAAGGACTGCAGATAAGCTAAAAATACTTAATGCTTATTTTAACTTTAACTCTGGTAACTTGTGCATTGTCCAAAGACTAAAAAATGTTTTTTGCACTGATCCTTTTCTCCAGGTTTAAAAAAAATAGTCCTTTTACTATGTAATGAAATAGCCAATGCTAACTGGATTGATATTTTTGTCTTGAAAATTTTAATTCTTTAATGTTGGTTGTGAATTTTACATTTGCTCTTAATTATGCTTAGACAGGTTTTTGTAGTGACCATTAGTTTTGAAGTGGTAAACTTAATATAAGGGTGATCCAAAGCTATTTTTTAGTTAAAGGCAAAAAAGCTACAAGTGTACACTTGAGCAAAACCATGTTGCGATGTGAAGGGGGTAAATTACCTTTAATTATTTTGCATGCAGGATAAATACTTTGCTTTTATTCATGTAGAATTTGCATACTGTAAAGTTTTATGCATAATCTGTCATTTAAATTCAAGCTAGGAACTTCACCTCTGAACTCTGATTCTGTTTTTACAGTTCACATTTGCCTTCCCTTGCAGTTCAACATAGTTTTGCCCAGGTCTACACTTGCACCTGTTTTGACCATACTCTCAAACTCTGTATCAGCCCAATAATCCTTATAACTTTCAATGATTTCCTATGCTTTCCGATTATAGTTTAATATGTTATCACCTTTTTTTTTTCTTTTTTTACACAGAAATATTCTATACTACACTATAATGTATTTTCCTATAATGTATGCTTCAGCTGGTAAAGCGCACACTAACATTTAATGTTTGTTGCAGGTGTGTTGCAATGGCACACGCGTGTTTGTCCAGCGGGACATCTTGGAGAAGTTTACTGAAGAAGTAGTGAAGAAGGTAAAAAAAATTAAAATTGGAGACCCTCTCTTGGAAAACACCAGGATGGGACCACTTATAAACCGCCTGCAGTTAGAGAAAGTCTTTGGCTTCATTGAGAGTGCTGATAAACAGGTAAGTGGAAAACAAACTAATTTTTATATAACTAACATGCAAACACAGATGTTGCTAAATGTTTGCAAAAGAAAAATGAGCAGAATTCATTTAATGTATTTCATAGAAAGGTAGAAACGTCGATTTAAATACTAAATTAATTCCTTTACATGGGCAACCACGAGGGCTGTAAGGGACAGAAACGTGGTACTTGATGTGTCAGGACACTACAACATAAAACCCTCCCACTTTCTTTAAAACTATATTAGAATCTGAGCACAAGAACCATTGCAATAATTTTTTGTACCATATATAATGAAGCAAAATTGTGAAAGAATAAAAATGATATTTTGATAAGCCTGATTGTTTACTGTGCTGTCTATAAATACGAGACAGCTGATTATTCATTATGGTCTGTTAATCGCACCTGGTCTTTTAAAGAAAATAAAAGATAACATAAATGTCACCATAATTACTAAAGTGTGTGTGAATAGATATTCCTTTATATGTCAGAGTTAAATCTGTATTTAAACCTCTTTTGTTGCAGTATTATTTATTGAGTATAGGTCTGACCTATAAACTAAATGCCTTGAAAAGGCATTTATACCCTTAGTTGAATGTGCACCTGTTTGCTACTAGATAATATGGTAATATAGGTGCCCCTTAGGTAAAGCTCAAGCATTTTTTGTCAGCTGTTGTTGATTTCTGAACTAAAGTCAGATGCACTATATAATCTAGGGGTTAGCCTCTAATAATAATTTGAGCAAATGAGCGTGTGGTAGAAATATTCTATGCTTATCTGGTCTGTATATTTGGACTAAGGGGTATTTAGTATTTTGTAACTTTATTGACAAACTTTTTTTCACTTTTCTGTTCAAGGGTTTAATATTTTTTTAAAATACACATTTTATATACGGTTTTAACAAGAAGTTTAAAATCTTTGCAATGTTTGTGTACTGATAAAGGGGCTTGTAAGTACTTTTATTTTTGCCCTTTAATATAGTTCAAATATCTGCATAATAAGTGTCTTCCTTTTATTAGACCCCAGAACAGTATATTTTTCACCTCCACATTGTAGTTTGATACAGAAAACATGGGTAGGAGTTTAAACTTCTGCAATGAAGGAATGTCTATCTTTTTAGTATGTATACTTTTCATTTACTCTTACATGTTTTTTTTGTTAAACATTTGCTTAATAAACTTGCTTCATACTTTTTTTGTACGGCTGAGAAGAAAAGTGAGGTAGTTCTCTTGTAGAATAAGGCCAGAGAAGCCCTCCTGTGTGTCAAGTACTTAATATAACACACTTCATATATGTGTATTTCATTTCCTAGGGTGCCAAGATTTTGACTGGGGGAGATCCATATGTTCCTGAAGATCCTAACTTAAAGGCAGGCTTTTTTATGAAGCCATGTGTGCTAGGTATTTATTACTGCAAAATGTTTGATGTCTTTATGAAGCTGTCTTGTATATTAACAATTTGTCATTGTGGTTTGTTAAATGTATTGTGGAACTAACAAATATAGTGAATATAGTGAATTAAAATGAGAATAATATTTTTTTATTCTACCTGAACTCCTGTCTTATATAAAAATTGGGACACTAACAACAATCCAGTAAGTAAGCAACTAAGCTATTGCTGATGTATCCCTATTGCAAACATTCTGCATAATGTCGCTTGCCTTTTCAAATGCTGTCAATCTGAACTCTTGGCAGTTGTTTATTGTAGGTTTGCTGTCTTGTTTTCTGTCTTTATACAGTATACAGTAGATGAAGTGATGGGGAAAAAAATAGTCAACCTCTTGGTTTCTCTATCCATAACAGTAGTGCTGAGTAATTCTTTTATATTTGCCACCCATAGAAATATGAGAGAGACAGGAATGGTACTGTAGTAATCCACTTGTTGAAAACAGATTTGTATAGAGGTATTTATTACGTGCCAACCAGTCTAATTCTAGTCTTATATCTAGCACTGAGAACTAGCAGGACAAAGAGTAAAATCGTTAAACCGATATCAGCAAATGGATTAACGAACATCAGATATCGGTGTGCCAGCACATACTTAATACTGTTCATCTAATGTTCAAAACAGAGTACAGAGTGGGTATGGTAAGAATTCCTTACTCACACTTCTGTTTGGGATATACAGCATCAAATATAGGTGCTCTGGGGGTAGGAGTGCTGAAATGAACAAAGTCTGTTCTTGCTGTCAGACTCTGTGTTCCATGTCAGTCCACGCACAGTGCAGATCCGGTAATAATAATAGCTGCTTTCAAATGGAAAGAAAAACTCAGCAGAACGAATGCAGTGACAGGAGAAAGCAAAACATACACCTTGGGATGGTGCAAAATCATTAATTTTAAAGCAGAATAAAAAAAAAACTCCAGAAACTCGCATTTAAAACATATATTCATAGAAATGTCAGTAGTTGTTTAAAAGGCACCCATACGTGGTCATACAAAGTTCTTAACTACCACATCAGATTAAGAAGATAAGTAGCCAGACTTAGTGGGTTTGTTAGGTGTCAATATAAATGATATTATCTAATGTGTTTCTACTCTTGATGAGTCTTTTTCAAGGCTTATTGGTTAGAGGAATCTTCTGCCCTAGTTGTTGGGATCCGATTGGAAGTTGTATAATTAAGTTTTTCATTTTATACTTTGTTTAAAAAACAAAACTTTTATAATGTTCTAATGGGTTTTATATGAATGACCATCATTATTTATTTATATATTATAGGGAAATGGTCTGATTTTTTTAGTTTAGTATGGGAGCATAAGGAAGTAATGGTGAACCGCAGGTTAATACAAATCCTACAACTTATATGGAGGTTCATATGCCCCCTTTGGAATAATCAAATACTAAAACTGAAAAATTCTAAAAGGGTTGCTAGTTAAAACAAAGGACAACTCTAAGGTGATGTGGCAGTACAGCCTCAAACGATGAAGGAATTGAAAAACATAAAAATTGTTACAAAGGGATGTATTTGTTACAAGGCTATAAAAACCATTTAAGTTCAATGTCTAAGCTGAGCTTAATTAAATAAATCCAATTCATTTTTGTTTTGGCCAGATTCATGGACAAATTGGACACACCAATTTGGTTTGATTTTGGCTATGCCTATCATTTTGTTGATGGCATCTATCGAGCACTGATGTTGTTAAAAGTGTTCTGATAGTGAATGTTTGATTATGGCTTTCTTTATATTGCAGCAATGTTTCTATCCACCTTATTTTGAGTGGGCGTGATGTCCTGCCTATATATTGTTTTTGGCAGTTGCATTCAATTAAATAGATCACGTTTGGAGCAAGATTTACTAAACTCGAGATTGTGAAAATCGCCACTGTTTGCTATTTTTTTGTGGCGATTTTGAAATCTTAGATTTACTAAAGGCGATTTTCCTAGTAAATTGGCAGAGATGGGGTTTTTTTTTCTAAATCGCCCTTGATGAGCTGTCTGGCGATTTTTTTTTCCCATTCATGAGATCAAAATCTCAGATTTACTAAGGTGCGAGTTGTAAACTCACTAGAGAATGGGAGAAAAAATCGCCATAGATAATAGAGGTGAGGCTGAGTGTCGATTTCATTGAAATCGACACTCGCCCTCTGCAATAAAAACATCTGTCTATAAAATAATGAATTATTAATGCTAAACATGGCTGCCGCTGCTACAAATTAACCTTTAGCATGCTGTGCCACCTAGTACTTTAAGTCACAGCATGCCTTTGTATTCCAGGGCATGCTGTGACTTCAAGTATCCAAAGTGACTGCATGCAAAGGGTTAACAGGATGCTGCCGCAACCACAGTGTCACCCGCTAACACAACACTACAAACATTATCCTATTGTAACACTTAAAACTGATCTGTCCCTTCCTAACTGATTAAACTGTACCCCACTGTCATTATTTCACACTGCCCCTCCGTACATATAAAACACTGTCTCCGTGCCTACAAAACTCTGTCCCTATGCCTCCAGACACACTGCCCCTCCATACATTGCCCCTCCGTGCCTGCAAAACCCTGCTGATTACCATATCCTAATGTGACAATCGTAACACTGCTAACATTTTATGTGCCTAAATTCTTTCTTAGTGTGTTTGAAATGTCCACTTGTGTAATTGCCTAAGCTATTATGTCCCCTGTGTGCTGGGCAGATCTAGCAGTAATGTAAAAATCTGTGGATACTCACTGTTCTACAGGATTGATTGCAGTCAGCCTGGATGACACATTCTTCTTGCTTTTCCTCTGCCCGGTCTGCGCTCCTTGGTGTCGTCCGGCGAATGACAGGCCTCATTACAGGGCTTATATTTATAGCCTCTGATGGCAACTCCCGTGACCGCGAGGCTATAAATATAAGCCCTGTAATGAGGCCGGTCATTCGCCGGAGGACACCGAGGAGCGCGGACTGGGCAGAGGAGAAGCAAGAAGTATGTGACATCCAGGCTGACTGCATTCAATCCTGCAGAACAGTGAGTATCCACAGATTTTTACATTTACTTGTTATGTGTTTTTACATTACTGTTAGAGCTGCCCAGCACACGGGGGACACTTAAACCTTTATTTAAAGTGCACAGGGGGACATAATAGTTTAGAAAATTACACAAGTGGACATTTTAAACACACTAAGAAAGAATTTAGGCACCTATAATGTATGCAGTATTACTATTGTCACATTAGGGTATGGTAATCGGCAGGGTTTTGTAGGCACGGAGGGGCAATGTATTCTATGTACGGAGGGGCAGTGTGTCTGGAGGCATAGGAACAGAGCTTTGTAGGCACAGAGAGGCAGTGTTTTATATGTACGGAGGGGCAGTGTGAAATAATTACAGTGGGGTTCAATTTAATCAGTTAGGAAGGGACAGATCAGTTTTTAGTGTTACAGTGGGTTAATGTATATAGTGTTGTGTTAGCAGGTGACACTGTGGTTGCCGTTAACCCTTTGCATGCAGCCACTTCAAGTTACTAGAAGTCACAGCATGCCCTGGAATACAAAGGCATGCTGTGACTGAAAGTACTAGGTGGCACAGCATGCTAAGGGTTAATTGGTAGGCCCGGCAGCCTTTTTTTTTTTTTTTTTTTAAAACGTCTGTCTATTTTAAAAGGGTTAATTTGCCGCGATTACAAGCTTTAATCACAGCGAATAAACCCTTGAAAAATCGCCTGAAATCGCTAGACATAAATCGGGCATACTAAATTCAGCGTTTTAAAATGAAAAAACTATGGCGATGTCTAGTGATTTCAAATGACGATTTGAAATCAACTTTAGTAAATCTAGCCCTTGGAGTGGTGCAAGTTATAAAATCTTAAATTTGGAATTCTTCTTTTGTTTGAGCTGATGTAAAAGAAGTATTGTTGTACTTTTACTTGGAAATACAAATTTAATGAATGAAATAGTATAAACCAATGTGTACATGGGTATGGGTAAAAGGAAGCAAAACAATACAAGTATAATCCAACCAAAATAAGTAAAGTACAAAGATAGTAAAACAATATATGGAAACTTAGGATGCAGTGTAGGATATGTGTGGAAGAGGAAAAAGAGTACAGATATTCATTAGATAAAGGGAAGAGGTGTGGCCACAGAAATTAGTGGGGACAGGCAAAAGGGGAGTCCTGCTCAAGAGCGAACATGCTAAGTGGGAGGGGGGGGGGCAGACAGGAGACACAGGGATGAAGGAGGGGAGGTTGAGTAGGCTTAGGTGGAGGAATGGAAGGCTAATTTAAAGAAGTGGGTTTTGAGGGTGCATTTGTAGGGTCTAGGGTAGCCTTGCAGGCTGTGTTGGGGTGTTTCATTGCAGAGGGGTGGCAAAGAAAAAGTCTTTGATGCGGGAGTAAGAGGTGGTAATCAGGTTGTAATTGAAGCGGATGCAGATGAGCCTTGAAGAGGAAGAGGGCGGTGGACAGCCTTCTAGGTTGTAGTGAGGAGTTTGTCTCCAATCTCTACACTGGATTATGAATTCTCTTCAGAGTGGAGAGGTAGAGGTGTAGCGGCGGGAGAGTAAAATGAGTCTGGCCGATGCATTTAGTATGGATTGGAGGGGTGTAAGATGGGACGGTGGGAAACAAGTGAGGAGTAGGGTTCATTAGTGAAGATGGGAGATAACAAGAGTGTGAATGAGCGTTTTAGTGGCAACAGAGAAAAAGTGTTTGATGCAGGATATGTTGCAGAGGTGATAGTAAATGAGATAGGAAAAAACTGCACACCAACATGTAATTGGCATGGATAATATAACTCCCTTGGTCAGGAGGTGCTCCTTCAATGTATTAAACCACACAAGTAATAACGGACATTGAGTTATCACACAGACATGACAACTCTTAAAGCAATACACTTAAGAAGGGCACTAATTATCCCAACAGTAAGTTGAAAACAACTCTCCAAAATAGAATGAAAAGATTGAGAATTATGCAAAATACAACTTTTAATTGTGCTACAATAAAAACATTGAGAGGCGAAATATAAACAATATTCAAACAGCATATACTGTAATAACAGACATGGCTACTCACAGAAAATCATTTCAATGCTGCAAAGGGTCTTTGCTGAGACTATCACTGTCCCTAACAAACATCCCCCATAGCGGCCTCACGGCCTGCGTTTCGCCTATTTCTAGGCAGTATAGTTACCCTGTCTAATCCCCTGGAGAGCCGAGTCAAGTTAAAGCAGCAGATAATTTCTAAAATCAGAGCCTATCATGGAGCTGACGCCTCCGGTGCACAAGGAGGTCAGCAGAGAGTCCTAACACGTGTTTCGCCTTGGCTTCTTCATAGGAGACTGTGTTCTAATCCCCTGCCGAGTCAAGTTAAAGCAGCAGATAATTTCTAAAATCAGAGCCTATCATGGAGCTGCCGCCTCCAGTGCACAAGGAGGTCGGCAGAGAGTCCTAACACGTGTTTCGCCTCGCCTT
>WWET01002443.1:163795-190779 GCA_011038615.1 Limnodynastes dumerilii
AGAACTTTAAAGGGTCACAGATCTCTTTATTGAACTGTAATTAAATAAAGAACAACTCATGGTGCAATACATAAGATTTGTTTTAAAGAAACCCTATCCCCAGTCACATTCAGAAGAACTTAAAGCAACAAATTGTAAATCAGTCTATGGGGAGACCCAATTAAAATAGTCTGTTGTCTCTGCACATGAATACATGCAAAGATAAATCAACATGTTAAAACATATTTTAGAACATATTAAGACAGAATCAAGGGTTGCAAATAGTCTATTTTTATGGCAAATTGAAAGTGTCAAAAATAAATATTGATATAAATCTCATATGGATAGCAAGAATGTTGGATGTGTTATTGTTACATATTTATCCATAACCAAGTAATTCTCTACTAATAAGTTTTTATGAGGATTCTATGAAGCCAGATCAATATATAGTAAAAAATTGGTGAAAGCTAAAACTCTAGTCATTAGAATCAATTTTTTTTCCATAAATGTTTTAATAATTTTAGATAAAAACTACCAACTCTATATCCATAGCATAGGTCCAAAAAGCTTCTAAATCCAATAAGTTTCACTCCTTAATGCCTATTGCTCTTAAAACTGTTGGATTACAATGAATGAGCCTCTAAAAGTATTATTTGAGACACTGGTTAAGTGACATGGAAATCACCTGTGTTGCACATCTGATGGGGACTTCAGTCTCCACACGGGAGACTGGCCCAATCTCATAGGCATGGTGAATGGGATTTTGAATAGTAATCGCACAATAAGGGCGTTCTAACGTTCTTACATACGATCCACCATTCCATACATTGCCTTACATATAGAATATTTAAGGTAGGGTTCTGCATGTGGAAAGCACGTATGTGCGAGGGGAGTGTAGGGGTTGTACACTGCCCTCACACATAAGGAATTCTGTGTTGCAAATTCTGTACATTAGCCTCCACAATCTACAGTTCTTGCCTAGGGGTAATGAGGGCCCTTTTTAAATTGGACGGCCCTGCAAAATAAAATCTGGGGATTAGGAGGTAGGCAGTTTATAGCAGTGGGTCTTGTAGCAATATATGGCAATGTTTACTCTTAAACTTTCTTAATGTCTGTTTAGTTGTTGTTAAACTCTGTAATAAAGGGGACCTGAAGATTTTTGTCCTTGTTTCATTTAATATTATATTCAAAGAAATACTATCTATAGTCTATAAAACCAGAGGAATTTAGAGGAATTTAAGCGCCGCTGAGACTGTTCAGATTGCATCTATGGTATATTTTTGGCCATATGTAGTAATGACGACTAGAAGTAACTAGATGGCATTAAATAAGGGAGAATGAAAGACAAGGACTTGCTGTGTACAGCCGACAGAAGGACTGAGAGAGACTTCTGACGGGTGGGTTTTCATCTGGCCTCTCTGTGGACTTATATACAACTTTCAACAATATAATAAAACCTCTAACTATTCTGCGTTACACTGTTAATAAAATATTCTAATTAAAAAACATATCACAATGTGTGTTTAAATATAAAATACCATATGATGGCAGGCAGCTATCAAAGTAAATAATTGTTGCAATCTTTTTCCTGTGTGGCACCGATCTTTTCCAGCAGTCACCTGGAAATAGATAAAACAAAAAGAGAATCTGGTATAGCAAGTTTTTTACAATTTAGTACAACAAATAGTTCTCCACAATACTATTAAAACCGCAACATAAAAACAAGTACAACCAAACACTACTCTCAGATCTCCTTCCCCGCATACCAGAACAGTCTGTTAGTCCTAGATGAAGTCACTCTAGCGGTCCACGGCCCAGGTTTCCAAAGTTGTGCTTGGGGAATTAAGCAGGACTTCAGAAACCCGGGCCAGGGACCACTAGAGCGATTTAATCTAGAACTAACCGACTGTGTTCTGGTACACGGGGAAGGGGATCTGAGGGTAGTGTTTTTATGTTGCGGTTTTAATAGTATTGTGGAGAACTATTTGTTGTAATAAATTGTAAAAAAAAACTTGCTACACCGGATTCTCTTTTTGTTTTATCTATTTCCAGGTGACTGTTGGAAAAGATCGGTGCCACACAGGATATAAGGTATTTTATATTTAAGCACATATGTTTTTTTAATTAGTATATTTTATTAACAGTGTAGCACAGAATAGTTAGAGATTTTATTATATTCTTGACAGTAATACACTGGTTTGGTAGATCCCAATACCTCTGATATCAGAAAATATCAGAAAAGTATAGTGCAGAGGCGCTGTGTGTGGTATACCAATCTCTTCTCTACAAACAGAATATACTGTAGCTTCTTAATCGAGAGGTGAGATGATCCCCTTCAATAAGATACAAAAATACAAGAATGATAAGCGCTAAACAGAATATACTGAATATTGAGAAATATTTTATTAATAACATAAAAATAATAATTCTAAAATATATAATAAAATACTAGAAAGATAGGAACCAACAGTATAGATACAATGTAGACAGATCCGTTTAAGCACGCTGTAATTTTCCAAAGTAGTGCAGAAAATCCAAGCATATGCTGACAGCTCAATTGAACAAATTATGCAGTTTGCACGAACTAACGGCTAAGTCAGAGTATGTTCCAACAAACGCCGACCAGACACTGTTAGTAAATAGCTTGATATATATCACCATCAATGTAATACTGCAGCTTGTAGCTGGAGAAGCTGACAAGCACTCTCCAGTCAATGTGAATATCCACAGTTAATAGCCGTCTTTAATAGTAAGTCAAATAGAAGAGGCTGATGGTAGGTGTAAATTGATTGACACACTTGACAGTAGTAATATAAAGTGCTAAGTAGGTAGATTATGTAATGCGGATGCAATTGGCAGTCTTGTTCGCCGTATAGCCTCTAAGTTATATAGCCGTTGTTATATATAGGAGATGCAGGAACATAGATGCAAATCACACTCGGCAACTGTTGCTAATTGGCTTTGCAGCACATGACATTTTGTATCAAGTGGGATGTCCAAGCCCGTAGCTATTGGAGCTGGCGGCAATGGATTAATAGAATAACAAAGAAAATAGTGACAGTTTAGGTCTGCGCTGGGAACAAAGTCAATGTTAGGATATATTGTGTTAAAAAAAAACAGGAAATCCTAGTGCAACACAGCCTTATATTTAGCCCCAATCTCCCAAGGCTGTGTTGCACTAGGATTTCCTGTTTTTTTCTTGATTGGGTCGGAGGACAATTTTGAGTAACATCAAGAAGAACTGTAACAGGATCCAGGACACAGAAGGGTTGGACCGTCCCATACATTGGGAAAATATCCCTATAGGCCTTGTATAAAGACACAAGAAGTGTGAGTAGATCCCTATAAGAAGTGTGTGGTACTTACCTTTCCTGGCAGGACTGTACTAGGGCTGGTCGCCCTCTCTTTCCTTTTTTTGAATCCTACTTTAGGTTGAGGATACGGAAGAGTTGGACCATTCCATACATTGGGATAATATCATTATTGGCCTTGCATAAAGATATAAGAAGTGATCGTTATTTGAGGACGGGACCACGGAAAAACGTAAGGAACTTTGGAGATTGAAAAAATATCCATAGATACCCTACTATTGCACAGAGGAGCAAGAGTAAGAGGAGAACAACCACACTTTGTTGTAAGGACACTATAGGACTGAGATATAAAGAACTTTTGAAATTGTGGACTGGACTCTTCTAGAGGTATTATGTATTGAACACCATATATCCTAACATTGACTTTGTTCCCAGCGCAGACCTAAACTGTCACTATTTTCTTTGTTGTTTACATTTGGTTTACCCACCTTGGGTGGGTGTAACACGGGGTGAATTTGGGTGCACACCCCAAGTGGAGTTGGTACGCAGCAGGGGGAAGCGCGGGTTTGTAGTACCTTCCTTATTTGGATTAATAAAATAGTTGCCCCAGGTGGTGAATGTAATGGCAATCAGATGTAAAAAAGATATAGTACTTATCAATTCCGTGCTCGTCTCCAATACAAGGTGGGTATAAAGCGGCAGAAATGGTGGATCGGTGAATCAATAAAGGGGGTTTCTCCAGCATGCGACTGGTTTCATCAGAAGGTTCATTTCAAATATTCTATGTAAACCTCTTGTAGGCACCCGGAAGTTTCATTGATTAATTGCGGCTGTTGCGCTTAACCTTAGGTTGTCCAGAATGATCCTTTTTACTAATAGTAGCCTATTATGATAGAGAGCTGTATACACATAATATATAATAGTAAATAAAACATAGAAGATAAGTAGGTAGAAAACCGGTGCTGACATAAAAAAGACATCAATTTATGATAACATTTGTATCAGATAATCTATTAGTACAAGGAATAGTAGGTATTATAAACAAGTGTATTCACTATAGATAGTGCGTGGTAATAATCATACATAAAATAAATGTACAAATACATATATATAAATGCACATGCACATATATATCAATGTGATAGGTATAATGGGCTTTGATATAAAACACTGCTGAGTTGAACATATATAGTCAACTCTAAACAGAGTTATATTATGAAAGGCCTTAGGTAGTAAAGGCTGTAAGATCCATATCTTCTAATTAGAAGAATGGAAAACTAATAAGACACCAAGGATTATTATATACATAAATAGAAACATATTCTTTAGTTTTTATATATAGAGACGTAGATGTCTATATAAATAAATAAAAAAATGCAAATAAAAAAAATATTCATATAAATGTATATATAATATTTAACAATAAAGTTAATAATTATTCGAGGAGATATAGGAGGGGGAGAGAATCTTCTTATTGATCATTCCACTCAATGATGTTCTGGAATCATAACATATATAAAATTGCAAAGTACATCGTCTTGATAGCTTCGTCTAAACACAGTAAAAGGAGCAAGTGGGGGTTAGGAGAAATGATTCAGCTCCAGTGTGTCATTCAGGCCCATTGGAGCTAAAGTATTCAAACGGAAAATCCAATAGGATTTCGGTTGGCATAATTTAGTATATTGATCTCCCCCTCTTTCAGTCTTCAATACAGATTCAAGCTATTTACTAACAGTGTCTGGTCGGCATTTGTTGGAACATACTCTGACTTAGCTGTTAGTACGTGCAAACTGCATATTTTGTTCAATTAAGTTGTCCGCATATGCTTGGATTTTCTGCACTACCTTGGAAAATTACAGCGTGCTTAAACGGATCTGTCTACATTGTATCTATACTGTTGGTTCCTATCTTTCTAGTATTTTATTATATATTTTAGAATTATTATTTTAGTTATTCATAAAATATTTCTCAATATTCAGTATATCCTGTTTAGCGCTTATCATTCTTGTATTTTTGTACCTCTGATATCAGCAGCTCATACACATAGCGTTGGATCTTCATTTATTCTGATTTTGTTATTTACAACTTTACTGCTATAAGCTTTCCTGATTGTTGTAACTACTTTCTTTCTATTTATAATGAACGATATTCTAAGATTTAAAGCAATATAACGCAAAATAGACATTTGTCCAGTATTTACCCTATACATAACAATAAGAAAAGAATTGTATTACAGTGGAGCAAGGCACAGTGAAAGAGATTGAGGGGGAGATGGGGAAGTAGTGTCATCTATTCTACTTAGATGTAGTTTTTTCCATTGTAAATAAAGATTTGTGCGATCTCTCGTAAGGTGTGATGTTAAAGGGAATTTACTGTGGAAGCTGCTGGAATGAGATTAGTGGAATAACCAAGGATCAAAATGTAGCCTGGGATTTGCTTGAATTCAAGTGATCATAGGAGATTGCCCATTACCATGTAGCGCTCGACCCTAATGAGCCAGTACTTCATAGTGGGGGCCCTTGGGGTGTATCAGCCACTTTTATTCTTTGGACACTTTTCGAACTGTTGTCCAGTGATCTGTGATTTCAGGGCAATCCCACTGTGTGTGCGTAAAGGAGCCCGTGACATTTTGGTCCGTATGCAAAGTTTGCATGTGGTGCATCAAGGAGGGCACCCTATACCAGAGTGTAACTGGGTCCTGACCACTAAGGGGATGAGAATAATTTATATAAGGTGGAGAGCAGGTGTGTTGGGGGATCGTCTCTAGTGCAGAGCACCTCAAAAGGTGCCCAAGCCTGTCGCCACATCACAAACATGTTAGATTGTGAGAGAAAATGTCTTATGCTCAAGTTAACCCAAAAGTCTCTAATTGGGAGATATAACTTTCCTGTGCTTCCTGAAAAGAGAGTAGACCTATTCCTCACATCGGCTAAACTGCCCTACAGCATCCTGCCTCAGTATAGTTTGAGATTCATGGAATTAAGACCCAGAAGAAATTCTCTGTGATGTATTAGAGAGAGTAAAGGGAGAGTGAGGAGGGGAATTTTAACTTTGGTGTGCTGACTTCTCCAATAGTTAATTGTGGTAGCAATGGTGGAATGTTAGTCATGGAAGTGCAGAAAGCCATTGAAGAATGTGTAGTGGTCTATTCACTGCTTAGTACCACCTGGTCTGGACCCCTGCAGGTAGGGTAATGGAGGACTACTTTTATGCTTTAGTCTGAAAAGCACATTTATTTCCACACCACAGTTTCATTCCATGCCAAAGAAAACCTCTAAGCAGTGATTGGGAGTGCTGGGGAAAAAAAAGCTTTGTGGAGTAACTATTGGGAGGCTCAGAAATAGGTAAATGGGCTAGGAAGAATGTTCATTCTCACGTTGTTCACCATGCTTAACAGGAAAACTGCTTTGCCGACCAACCTGTTAAATTAATTTCATTTTTGGCCATCAAGCATGGGAAATTAGCCAAGTGCAATAGTGCAGGGTTTTTGGTTAATGTAACTCCTATATGTCATTCTGTCAGGGTGCCATTAAAAGCATGGCTGAGGGCAGCCTGCACTCCATCCTAAATGTTAAGGCCCAATGCTACTGATTTCCAGATTGTGAGGATATATGGCTTGATTCAGAGGGTGAAAATAAGAGAGGAAAGTTACTTCTGAGCTAAACCATGTTGATTGCAGGGGAGTCATTTTTTCAAACAGCATTAGAGTTGAGAGGTGATGTTTCTAGTCCAAGTCTAAAGAACAGTGTAAAGGTAAAGCTGGTAAGTGTCTGTGTGCGGTAAGCAATTCAAAGATATATCCCTGCATGCAAAAAATACAATTAACTTGACTCCCCCTTAAATCAACATGGTTTAGCCCAGGAGTAACTTTCCTCACTTAGGACCTGATTCACACTTAAGAATCTTCTTAAAATAAGAACTTAAAGTCACTCCTGGGCTAAACCATGTTGATTGCAGGGGAGTCATATTTCATCTGTTGCAAACAGTACCAGTGTTGAGAGGTGATATTTCCCAGCCCAAGTCTAAATATCAGTGTGATCGTAAAGCTGGTAGTATCTGTGTGCAGTAAGCAATTCAAAGATGTATTCCTGCATGCAAGAATACAATTAGCTTGACTGCCCCCGAAAACAACATGGTTTTGCCCAGGAGTGACTTTAAGTTCTTATTTTAAGAAGATTCTCAAGTGCGAATCGGGTCTTTAATTTCATGCTCCTTATTAAGTCTGAATCAGGCCCATTGTTCTTTTTAATTACAGCACAATAAAGATGTTTGTGCTAAATAAATCACCTCCTCACTAGGAAGAACTTTTGTAAAGATTCACACTCTGCCATCTGGAACTAAATGATTTCTGTGGAAGAGGTTGTTGAAGACTTTTTATTTTTTGCTTTACGTATTTATGAATAGTAAATTACAATGTGTGCTTGGTTATTTGTAAATTATTTTAGAATTTAACATAAAAGCATATTTGAACATTTCAAACCAATTCCTACCTTACTATCATCTTCTCATTTCTGTGCAATTGAAATAAATTTCAGCCACATTTGTGTTCAGCGCATGTGCACACATCCATCCTTTCAGAGTGCAGTCACTCAGATGTGTGACTATGGCAGACTTTCCATCTAAATGCAAATATTGCACTGGGCATCAATCTCATTTGTAAGGTAGAATGCAGTCCTGCATGGCTATTTCAAAACTTTCATATTACCAACTGGATATTATTACAGCAACATGCAGTAGAATGGTACACGTATGGCAATATATAAATTGCGGGTTGTTAAATAGAAAGAGTAATTTTAAAGTTGTCTACAAAAAAAATTACAAAGAAACTGCTTGTGAAGGGATTCCAAGATTACATATAGAATAAAATAAAGTTTCCATACATAACATAGCTGTAACTAACTGTCTTTTTAATGTTATTACAGGGACATCCAACGTGCACATAGAGTAGTGGCTGCTTTACAGGCTGGAATGTGCTTCATCAATAACTACAATGTGAGCCCAGTAGAACTTCCTTTTGGAGGGTACAAGAAGTCTGGTAAGTATAGGCTAACACTGATACAAAGTTTCAAATAGTAAAAGATTTATAAGACACAACCTGTGCCCAAAGACACATTGCTTCTGGGAAGACACCTATAATGAGGTGTTTCACCTCTAAAGTAAAGGATATAAATATATATCCTCACAGATATCGGGTAGAAAAATTATTTTAAGGAGTCTTCTCCTGCGTGTAGAAGAAGACTCCTAAAATTCTTTTTGTAACTGATACAAAGTTTGTTTGAAAGAATCTCACACACTATTTCAATACTATGTTAAAGAAAGAATCCCCAGCAGAAGTATATACCTACATTAAAAAATGATTTGTGTGGTGTTTTTACAGGCTTTGGACGTGAAAATGGACAAGTGGCCATGGAGTATTACTCACAACTCAAGACTGTTTGCGTGGAGATGGGAAATGTTGAGTCTGTGTTTTAAATCAATCGTGTAATTCTTGTTGGAAGTCGAGCGCTTTTGTATTACTGTACAAAAATGTTTCATTGCCTTTCCTGTTATGATGATATTATGAAGGATAACCACAATTTGTTTTATAACGCTTATATGGTATATCACTAAGATTGTACTTCTGAGTTGTGCATTTAGTTATAAGTAAGAGCTTCTATGAAAACATTTGTACAGTAAAATAATTCTTTCTGGTAATCGCACCAGCTTTATAAACTATAAATAAACATGTAGAAATAAGTTTTTGTTTTTTTCCTTTAATAATTAGGTATGTTTATATCCAGAATTCACTTAAGGAAAATATATATTTTTTTCCACTTGATTTAATTTTGAAAAAAAAAAAGCAATGAATACATATTTACTTTCCTGACATCACTGCTGACTCTTTTCGTTGGGTTACAGTGGAGGTGTTTTTGTATAAAAATTATAACATCTGTCGCTCATAACTGGTTTGATGTGGCAAAGAGAACCCAGAATGCTGGGTACTTACTAAACTTTTATACCAAAGTAGGGTTTTTCTCACACCTCAACTTTTTTCATTTCAAATCTATTAATCATGAGAGGAATAAATAATGTCCCACTAATATAAAAATAACAGAAGTAACAGATCTGTCTTTTTAATATAAAACAACAATTGTACACTTTTGTAAGCACATGTATCTTAACATATACATGCTGTATGGTCTACTAAACTACCTTATGTCTCATTGTAGTTTTTGCATTAAAATCTATCTATATAAAACCATTCTGATCCTCACCGGTATACGCATGCACAGTAGTGTCCACACATTGACACGTGCATCAGCACGTGCATCAGGGTATGGAGCAGAGAGGCTCACATACCCTGTACACCTTGCATCCTGCTCCCCTCATCCTGTACCACTTCGCCGCATAATATCATGCAGTGCAGTCAGCCTCTTACTTTCTCCCTGCTCAGACTCTCACAGCGGGACCAAGAAGTGCGGCACTGTTCATCCAAACAGCAGTAGTTATCTCCGGACAGCACTGCACTTCAAGGAGTCTGATTAGAGACAGAGAGAGAGTAAGAGTGGGTACCGGGGGCTGACTGCACTTCATGATATTATGTGGGGCAGTGGTACAGTATGAGGGGTGTGATACTGGGGGCTGGAGAGACTTGATGGGAGAAACTGAGGGGCTAGACACACTTGCTGGGTAATACTGTGGGGCTGGACACACATGATGGGTAATACTGGGGAGCTGGAGACACACAATGGGAATACTGGAGAGAAATGCATGGGGAATATTTTTTCCCGTCATTCTGGCAGGCTTTTGACTAGTAAAAATATAAATGGAAAAAATATACTTTTCTGTTTTAAACGTAGTGTGGGATTTTAGAAATCTGCAATTTGATGGGATTGGGTGGGGGCAGGTTGTAGACTATTTTGAGCTCTCCTCATTTACAAACATAGATATATAAATGCTTAAGCATGTAGAAGTATTTCATGATTAACGGGCAGAATTAATTTGTAGTTTACTCATGGACACAATAATTTTGCACTAGTAAATGTGACAGTAATTACACCTTCGAATGTAGTCAACTTTTTTTATATTTTACAATTCTGCACTGTGCAATAGTACAGGAATCTATAGCATTTCCATAGCATAAACAATTTGTTACATTAATAAAGGTTGACAAATCACATTGTGTGTGTCTCTTTTTTACACCGCCTTTACCAACGCCTTTTTGTCTCCAGCTTGTATATTGGGAACTATTTAGTTTTCATTTGACCTCCGCATATAGGGGGGCTGATTCAGAGATGCACTTACACCCTTTTTTAGGTGCATGTGTACAGCTTGGCTAAACCATTTTTCAAAGTAAGGGGTGTTAATTAATTAAAACACTTTTGCATGCAGGGAAAATACATTACTTTTACACATAGAACTAAAATACTGCATAGCTTTGTTTATTCTATAAAATAGAGTTGAGCTTAGAAATTTCACCTCCTAATTTTAATTTTGGTTTTACAATTTAAATCTGCCTCCCCTTGCATTTCAACATGGTATTGCTCAGGTCTACACTTACACCTAAAAAAAGGTGGAAGTGCAACTCTGAATCAGCCCCGATATCTCCTCTTTTCTCTTCAGATTCTCTAGTCCACAAGAAGGATGCCCAGCATTGCCCAATTAAGGATAAATGGAATATAGTTTAATAGGTTTTTGTCATGGTATTTGCAAATAAGGAGCCAGAAATCTCATATCACTGAACAACTCCAGAAACATTGATAGAGCTCTGCCTCTTGGTGGTTGCACCTAAGGCAATTGCAGGGTCGGCCCTAGGTTTTGCAGATCCCTAGGTGACACAAACACACACACACACACACACCGGAAAGACCTTGGAAATGACATTTACTTTTCTGTTCGATTTTTTTATTTTTTTTTAACTTTGCTTTAACATACTATAACCTAACATTACCCCCACCCCACATACTATAACCACAAATTACCCCCAACCCCACATACTATAACCTCACATAACCCCCATCCCACACATTACCCCCCTCCCACTCACATACTATAACCAAACATTACCCCCCTCACATACTTTAACCCCCAATAAGCTTTTATTCCTGCACTTGCTTGTTTGTATCTTCCTGTACATGTATACAGAATTTCCTGCACATGTATACAAAATTTCAAAACACAATTTTGTGCACTCGGAGACACACTCAACTTCAACTCTTTCATGCATGATACAAGCTTACACACACATTGAACATTTACATTAAGAACAGCAGCAGCTCGAGCTTCTACTTTTGAATACACATTTAAATCAACATTTTGCAAATCATCTTTCGTGGGCTGCACATATTTGCAAGCAGTTTCCATTATGTGTTCCCAGGGTCAAGATCTAGTAACCTACTTCTCTGCTCTGACTTATGCAATGCAATCTCTGATCTATGGAGGGTTGGATGGATATTACATCAGAACATCAGACAGAACCTTTGAGGTGGGACACAACTCAAGTTTGACAGGTATTTTATGGGAAATTGGAGTGCACCTTGAAGCCTTCTTTTGTGTTTGTAGTATGAGTGGTGCTTAAGGTCATAGGACCGGATTCAGAGTTCCGGCGATGCGGAATCGCACAAACTAATTTGTTTACGGGCTATTCAAGGATGCACTTCCGTGCATCCTATAGCCCACTCTGAATAGCATGTAGGGTGCTGTTCAGAGTAGTATGCGGATGTGCAAGGCAAAGTAAAAAAAAAAACCCCGTTCCCCCCCGCCGCCGCAACCTATGTGTAAAAAGTAAATAAACTCCCGGCCGATGGCATACTGTAGAACTACAGGCACAAGCATGCCCATGAATGACAAGGCATGCTAGCGCTTGTGGAACTACTATCGGCAGCATGCCCTGTCCCAAATCCCTACACATGCCCATTTAGTTATAAAAAAAACACTACCCGCTCCCTAAAAAAAATGCAAAGCTCCACGTGCCCCCACCAAAAAAAATACATTCCACAAGTGCCCCTTAACTAAGAAAAACCAATGCCACATATGCTCCAACATAAATAAAATACATTGCCACATATGCCCCCTCATAAAATTTATTGCCAAAAAAAATGCCCATAATATGGCCTAAAAATAAAAATACTTACCTGGTCTGATAAGGGTCCAGTCTTGTAAACTTTTAATCTGGGGGGGGACTCTTGCAAAAAAAAAACAAAAAACACCTTAAGACACGATGCTAACTATGTCCTGCAGGACTTCCCGATGCTAATGACAGGTTTACTGTCAATGGGGTATATTTATACCCTTTGGGCACTGCCACAAGTATCGAGAGAACGAGAATTCAGACTGAATTTTTGCCAAGAGTCCCCCCCCCCCGGATTAAAAGCCTACAAGACTGGACCCCCATCAGACCAGGTAAGTATTTTTATTTTCTGGCCATATTATGGGCATTTTTTTGGGCATTTAATTTTTTGAGGGGTCATATGTGGCAATGTATTTTATTTCTATTTATGTTGGGGCATATGTGGCAATGTATTTTATTTATGTTGGGTCATATGTGGCATTGTTTTTTATGTTAGGGCATATGTGGCATTGGTTTTTATTTATGTTGGGGCATATGTGGCATTGGTTTTCTTAGTTAAGGGACACTTGTGGAATGTTTTTTTGTTTTTTTATTGGTGGGGGCACGTGGAGCTTTGCATTTTTTTTAGGGAGCGGGCAGTGTATGTTTTTTTTCAACTAAATGGGCATGTGTAGGGATTTGGGACAGGGCATGTTGCCCATAGTAGTTCTACAAGCGCTAGCAGGCCTTGTCATTCATGGGCATGCTTGTGCCTGTAGTTCTACTACCGACAGTATGCCCTGTCGGCCGGGACTTTATTTATTTTTTACACATAGGTTGCGGCGGCGGGGTAGGTGGGAGGAACGGGGTTTTTTTTTATCTTTGAAAAAATAAAATAAAAAAAAGTCGGAGCCAATAATGCTCCGACTAGTTTTTAACAAACCCTACGTGCTATTCAGAGTGGGCTATAGGATGCACGGAAGTAGGCAAATTAGTTTGTGCGATTCCTCATTGCACATAGCCGGAACTTTAAATCCGGTCCTAAAGAGCAATGACCCTTCCAACAAAGCGGCAGAGCTGAGATCACAGCAAGGCATTTCATTTTAGCCAATGTACAGTATGGGTGTTCCCTCTCTCTGTAGGCCCATGAAGACTTCCATACTTAAAGAAGTTTCCCTGCACTTGAAATGGAAACATGAGGTATCTCTGACTGTTGAATGTCCGTTTCTGGGAGCGAAAGTTGTGACAAAGCAAACACATGGATTTTTGGATAGCTAAAGGGCCCCTTGGAGTGTATCTGGAAATCAGAATTCTATGTCTGCACTATGCCATATTTTGAGATTGCAAAAATCGCAAGCAAATCGCGTTTTAATGAATTCGGAATCTTTTTTAATCGCAGCAATATCGCCGCGATGGGCTGCAATGTGAAATCGCAGCCCAAAATGTTTTTAATGAATCTGGCCCTTAATGTTCAAAAGAGCTCATGCTAAACATTTTTGTTTTAGACAATGTAATGAGCAAGAATAAAAAACTGAACATATTACTAAAAATCTGAGTACACACTTCCAACTATGCTAAGGACAGAAAAATTTAAATAATAACACTCCCAATCGGAAGTCCCAATCAGCTGCACAGTGCCTCTGTACACACTACACTAGATTTACAGGAGGAAGTGTCCCATTACCCCCTGCAGCAACGAAAGGCCCATCCACAATATATATATACATACATATTCAAAATGGAGGCAGCTACAGAATCAGTTTATAAAGTAATATATATGACTGGTGCACAAGGCAAGGGGAATTTGTACAAAAAACAAGACATGGCCTGGCACTCTAGCCATTACTCAGTTACTAATCATGAACTTCTATCTTTACAATAAAAATCAGAGAATTAGTTACAAATATCTGCAGATACGTGATAAGCTGTTCGCCACTTACAAGGCTTCTCTGCTGAACAGTCCTAACTCTAATCTTAACTCTAAATAGAGCCCCAACTTTGGGTCACATATCCAATATCTTTCTAAACCAAGAGCATACCTCACATGGAGTGTGTGTGTGCGTGCGTGCGTGCGTGTGTGTTATATAACACAACACTGACCAGTTAGGGCAGAATATAATATCCATAAGTTAATAGTCCAGATAGACAATTATCAAGCATTATGTTATAATGTGGAATCAAAAAATTTCAAATAAAAAAATTGTAATATTTAGAAAAATTCAAATGTGCCTGACTTTAGATGAGGTATAATTAACAGAGGCACTGACATTCAGCCATATATTATGGCTGGTGAATAAAAGGACTAGAAAACAACAATGTATGTTGTATAGTGAGAGAAAGTAAAGAAAGATAACCCACCTAAAGGGAGTGAAATGCTGGGAATCTTTGGTTGGTGTGATATATCGGTTGCATGGAATAAACTTAAAAAATTGGACAGTAATGAAATTTATAAGTATAAAAAATAGGGATACAGATAGATACCTGCTTAACGGGGCCATAACTGCAAAAAATAGGGAAGGGACAAATGCATGGAGAATATTGCTAATGAACAGGAAGAACCTCCCTTTGCAAAGATGAATGTAATCAGGGACATCAGCGCATCAGCGGAGGTTACAAAAAACATGTAAAGTTGATATTTTCGTTTAGACCTGTTGGAAAGATAGTACCCATTGAAAAAATCCATCTTGCCATCTTTTTGTAGCAACATTTGGTCCATTTGCCTCCACGAATGCCTAGGTGTACCTTTTCCATAATGAATGCCTGAAGGCCTTTGGGAACACCCTCATGTCTCATGAAAAAATGTTTGGCAACAGGGCTTATTGTTTTAAAATTCGCTTTATCTTTGGTAGAATTACGGATGGAGCCTACATGTTCAAGGAGTCTCAATTAAAATTTTCTGGTTGTTTTACCCACATAGTTGAGCCCACAAGGGCATGTAAGAAAATATATGACTCAGATCGTATCACAATTCACATATTCCTATAGATGGTAAGTCCGATTAGTCTTGTCCTTGAATTTTGCTTTGTACTAACAGCAGCTATAAGAGCCCTGCAGTTTGTGTGTTCGAGCTTTACATGGATGTAAGTGGCTGCTCACCAAAATGTCTTGTAAATTGCGGTTTCTATGCCAGCTAATATTTATATGGTCATCAAGCAGGGGATTGAGATCGGGATCACATGTAAAAATGTAGTGATTGATTGTGCTTAAACACAATATGTGCCAATAAAACTAATTTTGTCCTCAGTGGTAATTTCCTTATTTTTCGGAACAATAAGAGTATCTCGATTCTGTTTGAGGGCATTTCAATAGGTTCATTATAGTGAATGCCGACTATATCTCCTTGCTTTTAGCTCTTACTTAACAGACTCAATGATGAGCAGTTTCTTCATAGGCGAAGATACTCCCCTGTTGGTACCCCTAATATAGCAGATTTGGGGTGGGAGCTGGAGGAATGCAGAACGCTATTGGTGGCAGTGTTTTTCCAACAAATATCAATTGAGAGTAATCCATCCTCACCTACATCAATGGTAATATCAAGAAAATTAATAGTTTGGTGACTGAATTCCAAAGTCAATCTAAGGTTGTTGTCATTGATACTATGGATATTGAGGAAGGCTTGTAATTTCTCACAGTTGCCTTGCCATAATATGAAGACATCATCTATATACCAGAGCCAAATGAGGATATGGGTGCTATAGGTGGGAGCGCAGGCCGTCCCCATGACAGTACCGTGTTGTTGGAGATAAAATGTCTCCTCAAATACAAAAAAATTTGGGGACAAGACAAATTTAAGCAATTCTAACAGGAAGGAATTGAATGCTGAGTTCTCTTCAGAATGTAAAAAATAGGCCCCTATACCGGCATCATGGTTGATGCTGGTGTAGAGGGATTCCACATTGCATGTTGCTAGTACAGTGTCATCAGTGACATATATATTGTTGAATCGGGAAAGAATGTCCATCGTATCTCTAATGTGTGAGGGTAAAATTGTCACAAATGTCCTGAGCTGATGATCAAGATATTGACTTGCATGTTCAGTTAAGCATCCATTACTGGAAATAATGGGTCTGCCAGGTGGGGTGATGTTATTCTTGTGAATTTTGGGTAAAAGATATAGTGTTGGAGTTCCAGGTGTCTCGCACCACAAAAAATTAAAATCATAGGTGGATATAATGTTATCCCTTTTGGCTCTATTGAGCATATTGTGATATTGCCTCAAAGAGTTGGAGGAGGGATTAAACATAAGGTGTTGATAACAAGCAGTATCTAACAGTTGGCATTTGACTTCAATGATATGCATAACTCGTGGCCATAGAACCACGTTCCCACCTTTGTGGGAAGGTTTTATAATCACGTCACGCCATTTATTAATCTCTTTGATAGCCTCTGTTTCTTCAGGAGTATTGTTGTCATACAGATATTTGGGTATCTGTTTATTAAAAAGGTCATCCAATTCCTGTGAAACTATTTCTTTGTAAGACCGTATGAAGGGATTAGTATATAATTCTGGGAAGAAATTAGATTTTCTTTTCAATTTAGAGTACCGTGGATTTGCTCTATGGCGTGTATCTGCAGATAATTCTTCCAGAATTGTGAAACAAGCATCATCTTGAGATGTAAGTTCAACCTGTGAGATCTCAATCAGAGCACCAGCACTAATATTTGTCTAGATTGACTAGATTTGTCAATGAAGGATAGTATATCCTTTTTGGCAAACATTTTCTTAAGAACTAGTTTTCTCAGGAATAAGTTTAGATCTTTCTCCTATGTGAATCTAGTTATGTGACACTTGGGTGAGAATGAAAGTCCTTTTGGTAAAATACTGGTCAGAGTCCGATAAGTTGATAATTTGCAAGGGTTCAGATGTTAATGTTTTTTCTTGTTCGTTTTCCTTAGTGTTTGAGCTTGAGCTCCCACCTGGTTGTTTTTTCCGTTTTTTTGTGTTTGCACCGTCAGATGTTATGGCCCCCTGGGATTGTTAGGCTTCCCCAAAAAACCTTTTTTTTTGGGTGGAGGTGAGTGATGGCTCTTCTGTTTCTGATGAATCTATATCCGATGTTGAATATCCGGATTTTTGGTGTTTATTTTTTCTAGTATTCCTTTGTTTTTTCCAAATGTACACTTTGTTGGTTGTAAAATCTTTAGTGCCTGTTAAATTTATCTTTTTTCTGTTCTGTGATCTCCTGTTCAAGTGACTCTATTTCTGATTTGTACTTAATGTATGTTTGTTGGAAATAAAATGGCTTTAAATGATCTGTTAACTCCTGTATTTCTTGGCGATGTTCTATAAGAACATCCATAATATGGGAATAAAATATCGGTTCAATAACCCAACATAACAGAGAAATTAAAATAAAAAAAGGCCAACTTACGGTGGATCTTCACTTTTTGGAGATGCTACCTGTTTATTCACGATTAGAGTGTATAGATATCAGTCCAATCATTATTTGCAGCTTTGGGAATAAACTTGCACAGAGAACCACAGGAACCAGGAAACCAAAGCAAATTTCGCTGGACACTTTTTCAAGCTAATTTCAGCATTTGTATTTTAAGAGCCACCCACCAATAAGGATTATCTAAAATCAAAGAGCAGCAGATTAAACTCACAATTAAACCAACCATTCATATGGACTTAATCATAAAATACATTATACCCAATGCAGATATAAGAGGCAGATCGCAACTACATATATTGTTGCTAGTAACTCACTATTATCAAATAATTTATGATATTATATTATTTAGGCTTTAGACTAAGTCTATTAACAATAAACCATCATAAATATGCACATTATGGGGCTGATCCAGAGCTCGTAGCTCTGGAGCACTCCCGCAACACCTTAACTTCAGCTGGCGTAACAGTACGTAATTACTTCAGCCACAGGGTCGTAAATGTCCTAACCCGCCCTCCCTCCCTCATTTACTTACCTTCCCCTACCTTCCTTCTATAAGGGTTGCGTAGTTACAGCGAGGAATGCCCCCCTCACCGTAAATATGCAACAGTTAGGGATGCCCGATCCTAAGAATAGGGTTTCCCTAACTACACCTGGCAATATGCGCAGAACATCAGAAATGCCGTTCTTATGCATACCGCCGCCGTAACTAGTGTGACGGCCGTAGCTCTGGATCAGCCTCTATGTTCCTAATGGCAATTCTTTAGATAAACTATGCTAATTATTTTTTTTCATTAAGACCCCGTGGTGTCAGTGAATCCATAAAAAAAATGAGTTTACTCTCTTTTCATTGAAGGATGTTAACAAGATCACCACCTCTTACATCAAGAATGACCTTTTCCATCCCAAAAACTGTAAAATGTGACAATGGGCCGTATCCTGATCTACGGGTACCTTATGGCCGCCCGAGGTCAGTATGGCCAGCAATATAGCAGGGAGTGCACGCCCCTGCTGTTGGTAGGAAATCTGGACACTTACGGCTGCATACCTGATCGTAACAGGCCACATACCTGACCGTAACAGGGCTTCCTCCTTTTCGTAAAGAGCCGGCATACATAACTAGAAAAGTATATTACGATAAAATCTCTGCGCTCTCCTACAAGAGCAGCTAAATATAGTGTCCAGGTGGTATCCCAAAAAAATACCCACACAAATAGACTGTAAGCAGGCTATATACAATATATACAAAGAGGAGGGCACATTGATATAAAGTGCTTATGTTAACATATAAATTGGGGAAAGTTCCATTCTATAAAGAGTTCCTTCTTTCTGAGTTTGAGAAGTTTCTGTGTATGACAAGGGGCCTGATCCAGAGCTACGGCCGCAAGCGATCGTACGCCAATCGTAAGCGAAAATTCGTGAAAAAAAACGCACTACGCATGTGCAGTATGACAACTTCCGGTCGACCGAAGGACATGAGCGTACAGCGAGCGTATTTTCAGCGTATTTTTCGCTCAAGGGGCGTGCGTTTTGTACGACGAGAGTCTGGACGCTCGAGTTACTACACAGAGGCGGGGATAGCCATTTAAATTGTACAGTATGGGCGTGCTAAGCCCAGTACGACCAGCGTGTCGGTACAAAAATTCGCACGTACGCTGGAAAATCTTAGGGTAGGGTTCAGCCGCCGTAAGCAGGTACAATCAATGGGAGTGTTATGGGCGTGAACGTTTATACGCCCGGGCGAACGTACGCTACGCTCGCGGGCGATTGCGGTCGTAGGTCTGGATCAGGCCCAAAGTCTTTCATACCTATTTGGTGGTGATGTGAAAGGTACACCTCCGGTCGACCCGGGATTTTAATCCGGGAAAGGGGTGGTGATGTGAAAGGTCCAGGGTTTTTCACATTGCAACCCGATTGGATAGAAAAACAGGCAGCGTATGATGACATCATCATATGCTGCCCTTCTTTAGACTTGGAAATTGGCACAATGGCATGAAGAGGAGATCCATGAGCTGCTAAAAATAAGGGCTGAAGAGGGGATAAGGGAGCAGATATCGGGGACAGTGAAAGACGCCCATATTTACAACATCAGTAAAAAACTAGAAGAAAGAGGAATTTCAAAAACTCAATAACAATTGGTGAATAATCTTACATCTTTAAAAAAAACTATTTACAAAATTTACAAAATTAAACGACAACAGAAACAAGAGTGGCAGCGGCCGAGTAACCTGGCGTTTTTACGACCAGTGTAATATAATTTTCAGATGTTCACCCACAAACAAAGTAGCTCACAGACAAGCAAGGCATCCCACCCTTCCTCGCCATTAATGTTTGAGGATGAGAAGACAGAGCCGGAAGATTCCAGCACGGATGCATCCTTTAGCATGGAGAAGCCCAATCTATATAGTTAATGAACACAATATAGCCGCGTGTAAAAAATGGAACAGAAGTGTCCGCGGGATTCAAAATCAGTCTCTGTTACTATATAAGTTCTGAATGAATGTCTGTTCTTCAGTTTAAGATCTTTCCTCTTGTGTTCTTCCACTCCCGCTCTCCACATGCAAAATAAATAATACAACCCTTGTGCAATATCCCTTGGCAACCAAACAGAGTTTTCAGGTAAGTTGTACTCACACTTTTTCTTCTTGATTAAGGCATAGAGTGGGACTTTTTCTTTTCTTTAGGATCTTCTCCGCAGCTGAAATTCTTCTTCCTTTCTTAAAAAAAAACAATCCTTGTGCAATATCACTTAGCAACCGGAAATAAACTCAGGTAAGTTCTACTCACAATTTTTCTTCTTTAATGGAGCTTTGTAATTGTGTCTTTCAGTTCTTTTTCATCCACAGAGTGTCCTTACACCCGAAATCCTTCTTCTCTCCTCAAAAGAAAAAGAGGATTCTTGTGCAATATCCCTTTGCAACCGAAAAGGGGCTCAGGTAAGTAATACTCACACTTTTTGCTCTTTATTACGGCTTAGAAAGGTGTCCTACTACTCTGTCCACAACATACCATCTATATATCCCTACAAATATAGGATGCCAGCCTAGGCCGTGCGGCGAGGGGACAGCCGATATTTGAATTCGTTTGGACATTATAACACTATTATTTGGATAGACCTTTTATTTATTTTATTAATTTGTGATTTCATAAATTTGCATTTATGTGCTTGGGTTAAGGTTCATTACCCTCTTTAGGAGAGTAACATTTGCTATTATCTGTATGATTTTTTATTCAAAGATATATTATTTATATTTTTATATTTCTAAATAATAAATTTGTTTGTTATATCTATTCTCAATTTCGCCATTACAATAGCAATTATTTCTATTTTAATTGTATCTATTACATGTTAGAGCGCGGCTATATTGTGTTCATTATCTGTATCTCTATTTAAAGGGATATCACCCCCTTTTGATAGCCAGCAATCTGTTTGTGTTATATGCTTCAGACCATCTGATTTAGCGCTGTTCACACTCCTTTCCTTCTACCAATCTATATAGTGCTGTTGCCAATCAAAGTGAGTAAAAGTCCATTATATTTATTTGCATGTAATTTGAAAGTCCTTAAAGCTCTTTGTTTGGAATATAAAAGTCCAGAATAGTCTTTTCATGCAATTTGTAAGTCCAGAAAGCTCTTTGTTTGGAATATAAAAGTCCAGAATAGTCTTTTCATGCAATTTGTAAGTCCAGAACAGTGATGCACCCAGGAGGAGTTTCTGGTTACCCAGAAACCCCCCAGATCAAAAATTGAAAAAAAAGTGAAAAATGTGCAAAAAGTAAAATTTTGAAAAGAGGCGTGGCTTCGCGGGTGCCACGAAAGGACGTGGCTTAGCGGCCATATAAGGCAGACTGACATGGAGGAGATGGTCCTGGCCTGTGCTGCAGTAGGAAAGCAGGTGAGGATGGTGAATGGGTCACAACAAGTTCAACAGTGCTTATGCACTGACACAAGCTCTGATCCATTGTGTAATGTGGTTTACTAATGCATTGTATACTGCTATTGCTATTACATCTGTTCCTTCAATATAAAACTACTATTATAATGTGTGAAAGAAGTAAATGATAAAATACTATAAAAAAAAACAGGACTTGTTACAGCCAATAACCAATGCAATTCCTTAATGTAGATTTTTTTTATTTTCAAATCTACATGATAAACTCCCGGGTTTGACAGACAACGTTAATGTATGTCTTAGATATTTTGGCAATCAGATACTACGACCATATTATCAGTATAGAATATAAAAGTCCAGAATAGTCTTTTCATGCAATTTGTAAGTTCAGAAAGCTCTTTGTTTGGAATATAAAAGTCCAGAATAGTCTTTTCATGCAATTTGTAAGTCCAGAAAAGTCTTTGCTGTGAATATAAAAGTCCAGTATTTTGTTTGCAGGCAATTTTGAAGTTCATAATTATGTTTTCTGGTTGTATTTTCGGTAGTTTGTCTGGTTTTTTTTTTACAGTATGTTTTTTTTTTTTTGTCTTTACAGCTCACCGGTATCAAACTTCCGTTGATGAGCTTGTGCCTTCTAAAAGTGTGCACAAAAAAGGTAAGCATCATGTTTTGTATGATAAATGAGTATCCATCTTCCAGAATGTCTATTTCTCGAAAACAGATGTAATGGTTTTATTATTATTTATAGGTCATCAATCTAGAAAATGCGTCCAAGAAGAGCCAGTCCATACGCCCTTGGAGCCACATAATAGTAAGTTGAAGCACAGTTAATGTGAAGAAGGGCAACAGTTTTATTAGGCATCTATGTTGATGTGCTGGTTATTTGTTTTTAGGTGATACTTCAGATGATGTGATGGAAAAGACTGGTCCCGTGCAGAGTTTAACTCAGACTCGTAAGTATCTTTTTTTGGGTGGGTGCACACAGGCGTGAAAATTAGGTGCAAGAGCTGCTAAGCATAAGGGCTGATGAGGAGATAAGGGCACAAATATCTGGGACCGTCAAAGATTTTAATAATTAAAGTGGCACCGTCATAAACAATGTCTAAACGTAATAAATTTAACTATTACCTAAAATATGTCCAAATTAACTAAAATAACTAAACAATAACTACAACAATCTTAATAAATAACTATAACTATAACCACAACTATATAAACAATAACTAGCTAAACCAAACTATAACAATCTAAACTGCTCAAACTATGTAATTCTAACTATAACTATAAAACTAACTATATCCCTATAACAGTAACCCAACAATATAAACAATTGAAACAATTTATACAAGTAAAGAACAGGTTTCAAATAACAATTAAAAAATGCATGACAACAGTTATATATTTTTTTTTTTTGTTAATACTATAGCCATTGCCACACTGTCAAACACTCCTGATGAGCCCTCAACTTCAACAGGATTATATGGAAATAGTAAGTTATTTTTATGTTTAACTATTTGTTGCTGTTTGCAAGAAGTGCAGGAAGGATGAGGCCTCAAGCACATGGCTTACTAAACAGCATAAAATCAAAACTCTGACAATGTTTCTTTCTAAAGTAGTTTGTTTTTCCCTCCCTATAGTTTTTAACGTTCCTAAAAGAAATAAGCGCATGAGCAAGGTGGAAATAGCAACGAAAGAGATGACTGCAACCATGTTGGAACAATTCGACAGCACAGACAAAGCAATGCAGAAGAACGAGGATGACAGAATGGAAAGGTTCTTCCAGCATGAGAGGCAGCTCCAAGAAAACTTTCTTGATAGAATAACGATCATCACCCGGGAAAATCGTGAAGCCAATATGAACTTTATAGAAAGAATCGTACAAGGCATGAGGTTTCAGCAAACACAACCCCCCCTCACACCCTTCACCGTTCAACCTTACCAGCCAAGCAGACAACCTTTCCCTGCCTACCTTTCCCACATTTACCCACCACCCCCTCCAAATCCACCTTCATGCCAAAACACACCTTCTCCTCCTCAAGACCAGCAGTATTCTTAAGAGCATTACCCACACTATCAACAACTGTGATTTGTGATCTGTGGTTTTGGTATAGCAATATTGACCCTTAATGTTGTCATTTTATATATTTTTAGATGTTTATATATTCGTATAATTGCTTTACAAAAAAGCACTTTAATGCAAAAAAAAAAAGCATATGCTATAGTTCCAATAATAATAGCACTTGTAATAAACAGGTCATGTTTTCAAAAAGATTTTATTAATAGAAAGAGGAAAGGTTGTTGGTTAGGGCTGTGCGGATGCTTTCCGCAATGGAGGTACGGTGCACACTTGGCTCAGAATAAGAAGATGGCTAAGGTAGTTCGGAGTCCACAAAGGTCCATTCTGGTAAAAAGCGCTCCTTGTGCATTTTACAGATGTTATGTAAAATGCAGCAAGCTGCAACCACATACGGCACAAGTTGTGTTTCTATGTCCGCGCACTTTAATAACCTCTGCCACCTTTTCTTTAAGCGGCCAAAGGCGTTTTCCACCACCATCCGAGATGAGTGTGTTGCTCCACCAAAAGATGATGATGCTGGGTGAATCCCTTCATCAGCCAACGCCACAAAGGGTATGCTGCATGGGGATCTCCACTCCGTTCACAGTCTTTGACTTTTGTAAAGGAATACATGCATGCTCAGTCTCATTACAGGAGGGACAGGGGGTATAATAACAGGTTTAAGCAGTTACAAGATGTACAGCGGTTAAGTTATTTATTTACCTCTCTGGGGAACAAGTATCCTCCTCTAACCTCCTCTGCCAGTTTGTAGAGTTCAGAATTTGCCAAGACACGGGTGTCATGCGAACGTCCAGGCCACCCAACAAAAACATCTGTGAAGCTGAACATAGCATACCTTTAGCACACTACATATAATTACAGGTATCATTGTAATGTATGCTTACCAATACTTGTGGTCAACAATAGCCTGGAGAACAATGGAATTCCAACCTTTCGTGTTATGGTAATCCGCTGGATTCTGCACAGGGGCAATGATAGGGATGTGTGTCCCGTCGATCGCTCCAGTACATTGCGGATAGCTACGTCTCAGGAAGCCGGCAATGGTGTCATCCAGGCGATCTCCATCAGGCAAGCAGATTATGCGCTGATAAAGTGCTTCCAGTAAAGCCTCCGTCACCTCACGCACAAGATTACTGATGGCCAAAACGCCAACTCCGAACATACAGAATATCTTGTGATATTCCCCAGGGGTTGCATACCACCACAAGACAATGGCTAGCCTCCTCCAGGGTGGAATGTGGATCCGGAAAGCTGTGGTCTGTCAGCTCAGCACTGGGGAGATGGCATCAAGCACATACTGAAAGGTCCCACGGGACATCCTGAAGTGCGCAATCCACTGATCCTCCTCAAAGGCTTCCACTGTAGAAAGCTTCAGCGTGGTTGCGATTTCAGACCCACAAACTGCGGTTACTGAGGGTGCTGTATCGCAGAATGTATCTGAGTGGCCTTAATGTATGCACTTCTCCTTCGCAGATATCGCTGTCGTCTCTTCCGCAAATCAACCATAAATTGCATCTGTTTACTCACCATGCCACGATGAGCCATATGGCACAATGTAATTAGCTGCAACAGGGTGTAATTTGCTGCCTCAAACATCAAAATGATCAACAAAGCCATGGTCTCAGAGCTAGCAACTACTAGTTCATCAGCTATCGTCAAAATAATGCAGCTAAAATGGCCACCATGTACTGACATCATCATTGTGTGCAACAGTAAAGTCCCCTTTAAATGACATAATTTCAAGCAGCCAATAAGAGCTCATTTCCACAATGATTGCCAGTTGTTAGCCAGGTGTTGAAGTATATTTGATGTTGTTATAAGATATTAATTAATCATTACATATAGTTTATCAATTGCAATAATATTGCGCAAAAGTTGCATAAATTGCATAGATCCGCAAATAAACAATGTCCAGATCGCAAGTTGTGTTCTAACGGACTAAAAGAGTTTTACTAAGAAAACGTAACAATAATATACAGAAAATACAATAACAGAGCCAAAATACAGTTTATCTCACCAATCAAAGCAGGCGCAGGAAACAGTCTGTCCAAGGCATCATTTTAGAAATCTTCTTATTTTCTCCATGAACAGACTGTTCTTTTATTTACATTTGAGACAAAAGAAACATGACATCCCAGTTGTTCATTATGCTGTTTCCTCCAATTGGTGGATCTTTTGGTCCTTGCTGGGATTGGCTCTCTCGCAATCCCACTTTGGCTCATCAGGAGGGTAAATTAGCATATTTTATTACCCTATCTCATCTTTAGACATTTTGATACGTAGATTGCGTATATGCGGTCTTTTAGACCGCATATACGCAATCTATGTATCGAAACGATACGCAGATTACGTACAATAGCTACTACGCATGCGCAGTAGCTATTGTTCATTGAATTGTGTCCGTCTATGGAAGACAGACGTAGTTCTGGATCTACCCCAATGTTCTAAAGGTGAATGGCGATAAAGATGCAACTTGAAGCCTCCTGAGAAATACGGACGCATATTAAAATACATTGGAACAGTTTTTATCTATACATATACAGAACACATACATATAGAATAAACAATATCAATACATAAATATGGTTATAAATGAGAAAGCCGCAAAGATAAGCCTGTGCATGCATACCGTTGAAATGTGATCAATTCCTAATAAATCTGTATATTTGTTTATGGGATATAACAGTATTTTAAGCTACATATATCCTTTTTGATCCCAAGAATATATCAAATTAATGTAATATTCCAGCATGTGTACTGAGCACGGCCAACCCTATTTTGGAATGCTGTTTAGTCATCCCTAGAGCAGGCATTGGAATCCTGTTGCCTGGTCCCTGAGGGGGGGATAGGGGTCCTCCATCTATAATGGCCACCATAAAACTGGCCACCTGTGTATAGATAATATCACGCCCTACCTAACTGGTATTTGGAATATCACTTCCCTTGGGGGGCAAACAGCTTTCCTGTGGAATAAATCACTTGTGCTCTGATTTGATACATATTAATGTTATGTTACTTATTATGTTACTATTATGTTATTATTATGTTTCTTATAAAATACATTCATTTCAACCGTATGCATGAATGGGTTCAGGCCCATATTTGCGTCCTTATTTGAAACCCTGTCTATCCGAACACAGTAATCAATACACTGATTAATATAAATCAATATGAATATGACTTTATTTTACGCCCTCACAATAATTAATATTTATGCATTAACAGACCACCCTTAGATAGACCAGAACTATCGCTTACACGTTCTACATAACTTGGTCATAAAATAAAGTCGTATGGTTTCCTT
>WWET01002443.1:199585-214850 GCA_011038615.1 Limnodynastes dumerilii
CGCTACGTAAATGGCGTTGCACTATTACTACGCATGCACAGTTTTGCGAATTTTCTAGGATCTTAAATATACGCACCTAAGTGCCGTGGAAATCGTATCTCTGAATCAGGCCCACTATCTCCACAGGGCTTAAATATTGAATTTGAGCTAAAATGGTTCTTATAATTTGTATAAATAAATGGATATTTTTAACTTCACTATTTATAAATCAAATCATTTTAACCACTATTTATATATTTATTTATTTATTTGTTTATATAAATAAGGAAACAATATGGTCCCTATAATAATTTTATTGTGAAATATATATATATATATATGAGATGATTAATTATGATTGTTTAATTATGTCTGTGTGTTTTAATATGTATCTTTAAGCTGCTACATTTTATTATTATTGATAGAGATTGCACGCTGTTACATTCTATAGTTCTTTACTCGAGATGTATTTTAAAGATATGCCAATATGCTGCTATATTTATTTTGCTACTATTAGAGAATGCACAACGTTACAACCTACAATGCAATACAAGTAAGGTTTAATTAAGAGACAGGAGAGGAAATAGCTAATGATTGGATCAAATTAAAACAAATACATCCTCTACAGAAGTAAGTCACAGAGCCTTGAGAAAGATCCACGTCTGGATTGAAACGCGTTGGAGTTGTGAGCACTACAGATTTGCAACCTAACTGTTCCTCTAAATAACATCTAGTGACGGTGAACGGCCCTGAAACCGGATCAGGGTATCCTAACCTAATCTAAAGACGGATGGTGACGGGAGCATATGATTGGAGGTGCCTCTGAGTATTTGATATATGCATGTTTTAAACCTTTGAAATGTGAGTACAATACCTTCCCTATTTTTGATTGAAGGTACCACGATGTATCTCTTCTTGTTTTATCTTGATTTTTCCTTATATGAGCATGTAAGATCGCAGATTGAGAATCAAGGAGGAAAAGAAACCTATACACGGCTTTACTGACTCTGAATATATGTGAGTGTAAAATCGTTGGGTTTCCTGTGATACTAATTGATAGAGGATAATGCACCATTAGTCTTTCATTCTTTCCGAGGCAACAACTAAAAATTGCATGCCCCGACGAAGGGCCACAGGACTTTCACCCAGACTATCGATAAACGAAGTGGAGTGGAAATCTGAGAGGACAAAAGGGATTGGATACGGTTTTATTAAAATTCACTAAATGTGAGTATAAAATCGTTGGGTCCTTTTTTCTGTGAGAGGAATTGTTAAAGGATAATGCACTATGTGCTTCTTTCTTACGAGAAGATAACCATAAAAAAATAACGAGGATAAAGAACAACAGATTTTTTCGGATTCTGAACTGAAAGATTTAATAACTATACGGAACAGCTTTGAATTGGACATTTAAAGTGGGACTACATTCATACGGACTGTTTCAAAACATCTAAGAATGTATGGTACACAAAAGACTGTGAGTAACATATAAAACCATTGGATTTATCGGACACTGTATATAAACTTTTTATGCTGAAAGTATACTTTAATTAAGGCAAATTGAGTATTATATTCCAGCGCTTCACATACAGACAAAAACTCTATTTGTATGATTTCAATTTTGTGTGGCTAGGATTCCACTTGGTGTCTGGAGTGAATCTGCAGGAATTAGATAGCAGCGCAGGTGTGTCTTCAACAACCCCCTGTTGTGTTTAAAGTTTTTGATGACCTCACTGCTGCCTTAATCTGCTAATCAGTATACCAGTAGTGACTGCACTGTGCTCCTCCTCCACACCTCATCTGGATACCTTCTTGTACCCCTAATGGGTAAAAGGAGTTCCGTCAGGAAAACGGCTGCAAAATCCAAGCTCCCCACTTCTCACTCAGACATTACTCTGTTCCTCAGTGTTACTAACTTGCTGGCTTCTCAGAGTAACTCTGTCTTCTCCTGGAGACCCCCTAGACATGTCGGAAGCACCTTCCCCTGCCTCAGGCTCCAGTCCGCCTCCACTGGCTCATAAAGACATTGGCAAAATACTAAGATGCCTTGATTCCATTCCTACTAAACAGGATATTCAGCACCTGGAGAATCGCCTCCTGGAGAAACTACATACTCAAACACTCTCACTTCAAGCGGACATTTCCCAGGTAGCCTCTAGACTGACATCGGTGGAGACCACACAGGTAGATCAGGCTGAAAGTATTACTCTGCTACATGCCATCATAACCGAACAATCGCAAACCATAGCAGAAGTTTAGCCCCACCTCGAAGATCTGGACAACAGAGGCAGGCACAACAACCTCAGGGCTCACGGAATACCAGAAGAAATCCCGGCTAACAACATAGAGGCGGCCCTGGCCAAAGTATTGAATGAGGCCTTAGATGCACATCCTGATAACACTATTTTGTTTGACAGAGCACACAGGGCTCTCAAACCAAGAGGACCAATGTCAGCGCAGCCACATGACATTATATGCCGCATGCACTATTATAAGGTGAAGAAGGAAACTCTACAGATGGCCCAGAGAAAGGAGAATCTAGTTTGAGGGGCACCCTGTCAAAATCTTTCAATATTTATCATGACAAACATTGCAGAAGCGACGCCAACTTAGCCCTCTGACTGAAGCTCTCTGGAAACATGACATCAAATATCGGTGGGGTTTCCCTTTTAAACTAACACCTAAACTTCTTAATGCCTTTAATGGTATTTCAGACCAGACCAAATTCCACCCCCACCCCAATCCTTAGAGGCTCACATCTCAGTCATCCCCAAAGAAAATAAAGATCCAACCCAATGCTCCAGTTATAGGCCTATTTTCCTCCTTAATGTAGATTTTAAACTATTTGCAAAACTACTCGCCAATTGCCTTAACATATATCTCCCTAATATCATCCACCTACCAGGTTGAATTAGTTCCAGGTCGGGAAGTGCGAGATAGTATCACCAAAACGATTAATATCCTTCACCACTGTTACGAAGTCGGCTACCGGGGCACGGAGTCTTTGCTATCAGGTGGTATTCACCAGAGCCCCTGATGGTGGGGATGGAATTGGCTGCGCCCCAACAACAGGTCGTGCCCCGTTGAACTGGACTTGTAGGAGAAAGAAAGGAAACCCAAGATGGATACCAGACAGTGAGGCAAGGCAAAAACAACAAAGCGGGATTCAGACCAGACCGGAAGGGACTGACTGGTGACGAACTACATGGAACACTGAACCGAGCACGGAGGACGGAAGGTAGATCACAGGACTGGTCAAGATGGACCAGGGCTCGCACACATGCAGACATACGGCAGTGACACAAACAAACACTCCGGGAGAGGTAAGGAATAGGAGGGCACAGTAGGTACACTAAGGAGAGAAAACTGGGGTTAGAAACACTGGAGATAACAAGGCAGGTACAAGGCAAGGATTAGAGGGCAAACAACGGTCAAATCACTAGGCAAAAGCACTAGGCACACAAGATAGCAGTACTGACAGGCAGAAACTATAACTGGCGCCAGAGTAAAGGTGGAAGGGATTCATATAGAGGCTGCTGACAACTGATTGGTCAGCAGCAAAGGTGCAGGAAAAGAGATAGGATGTTTCCCAGGAAAAACATCCAATGACGAGGACGCGCGCCCACCAGCGGCAGTGTCCACGTGGAGTTTGTTTACTTATCACACACGCGACATGTGCAGCGCGCCCGGCGGGGAGAAACAGCGTGCATTCGGAGCAAGGTAAGTGCTCTACATGCCGTTCTGGTAACGGCATGTAACACTTTCATTTGGAGAGCTGACAGATAAATATAGAGACCCGAACCTTGGTCAGATGGCCTTCCTGCAGGCCACACATTATATAAACTCTGTTATTCCGAATTTCACTGACAATGACTGGGATAATGGCCTAGATGTATTTTTGTTAGCTCGCCCTCTCCAGTTGAGAGCTGTCTCGCATTATTATAACTTTCTCAGAGAGCAGCTCGATTATACTGTACTCAGTACTGTACTGTATTCAGATTAATAACGTGGACTAGGATATTTCCAAATCTTACATGTTCAGATATACTTAAGGCATTTGTGAGATCTTGCTGTTTTCTGCCCTCTAATGTTTATGTGGAGCTGTGTCTTAACACGTTTCATGCAACATATCTAACACCAAGTAAAAGATTTGCTATGGGTTTGCTTTCCTCCAATCAATGTCTCCGTTGTCAAAGTCCAAACGCTGATTTGTATCATTGGGAGATCTCCCAATTGTCATTAACAACTAATTGAGTGGTAACTTGTTCATTTTGTTCCGCGATGAATAGCTGAGTCAAAATTGAAGAGATGATAACTGTATTTTTCAATGCTTGAAATTTCTGCATTTTAAAAAATATTTAGTAAGGTTAAAACATGGGCTTGTTAGCTTTATTGACCTGTCTGATTGCCAACTGATTATACTACAACTTAGAGGCCCAGAATCAGAGTTGCGTGTTGGCGCAAGTCGAATGCGCAAAAATAATTTAACTATAGGTGATTTAAGGCTGCGCATTTCCGCTTAAAAAAACAACTTTGAATCACATGTATCTATCAATGATGAATTTGCATACGAAAGTGCATGAATGCATAGTGCAATCAGACAATTAATTGAAATGCACGTGCAAGTCATAAGGGAAACACATTCATGCGCATGCACATTCTATTCTAATTGTTGCTGCTGAAAATTTTTAATATAAAAAACTGTAAAACTTATAAACTTTCAAAATAAATATATTTATAACAACTTCAACAAATATTACATTTCATTGTCAAAATTTGCCAATAAACTTTTCAGTTCATTTATCTTTTCCTCCAGTTCCCCTAAAATGTTTGTTGCGCTTTGCAAGAACAAGCGGAATGTCTGTGCAAATTCATCTGTGTCACGTCCCTGAAAAAGTCTGAGTTTGTCTCGGGTTCAGGAAAGGAAGATGGGGAGCTGGTGTCGTAGAGAAAGCTGGACAGTAGGACTGGAGTTGACAGCAGGCTGGACTGGAGTTGACAACAGGCTGGACTAGAGTTGACAACAGGTTGGACTAGAGTTGACAACAGGCTGGACTGGAGTTGACAACAGGCTGGACTGAAGTTGATAGCAGGCTAAGCAGCTCCACAGAGAACCAAGCACCTCTGAAGGGCAAAGTTGTTCTGCCACTGAGGGAATAGTGCTCAGCGTTTACATAGCCCGCCCTGGTCCTGGATTGGATAGCCAGATCATATGCTACCCCTGATTTGAATCCTATTGGCAGGTCATGTGTCCCAAAGCAAGATAGCGGCGCCCATGCACCGGAGAACGCCGATGCCTGGTGCCACTACGCAGAGGGGACCACGTGGACGCTGGAGGAAGCAGGACCGGAGGCTAACAGGAGGCTTCCAATACTGAGAGTGGCACCTCCGACGGACTGGTGAGCGGGGACGGCTGGAGAGAGTCGTCAACAGGCGGCCAATCGTATGGTAAGTACGGCGGCGTCCGTGACAATCTGTAATTCAAAAGAGCCAAAATTAAAAAATAATCATATGTTACAACCATTGGGGTAGATCCAGAACTAAATACGCTAGCGTATTTACGCTAGCCGCTGACGTAAAAACTCTGTTTTGTATGTACTGCGCATGCGCGTGGCAGATGATACGCCATGTATCTCTGAACGTACGAACCAGCCTCGTATCAACAGCGTAACTACAAACGAAGGGACATGCCAACTATACAACACCCGTAATTATGCTTCGGAGGTGGGGTGAGGCATTTAAATCACACAGCATGGGCGTGCTTAGGCAGGTATGTATGTGTAGCATATACGTACGTCAGTACTTATGCAGCGTAAAGTTAAGGTAGGGTTCAGCAAGCGTAAAACGGCAAAAGTACGTACGAGCCAGAGGAGTGCCTAGGGGAGTGCATAGTAAATATACTAGCGTAAATACGCTATGTCTTGAAACGTATTGGAAACGTAGCTCTGGATCTGGCCCATTATGACACATCCACCAATATACATTTTGGATCTGCCCCAATGTGTGTACCTTTATCTTTTCTACCAGGATCCCCAAATTGGATCTGCTCTCTACCCTATACAAGCCAGGAACCTAAGTGTCCACTGTGTAACTACAAGGAACAAAAGAGAGGTCCAGCGCTCCAAAAAAACATTATATAACACTATGTGTCAGCACACATGGTATATGTGTACTAAGGAGCTCTGTATTAGGACACTCCTGCCATTTGAAAAGTGTGTGGTGGCCATATTGGGGAGGGGTCAGGCTCCCAAAGTAAACAAACAGTAACAAAAAAACACAGAAGGCTGTGCTTCAATTCAAATATATGAATGTGTGTAAGTGTATATATATAAATGGTATAACTACAAGGAACAAAAGAGAGGTCCGGCGCTCCAAACAAACATTATATAACACTATGTGTAATCACATACATAAAAAGAAGGTTTAGTTCACAATTTAGCTATATGCATGTATTGAAAATGTAAGGAGTTCTGGATCCGTCCCTTTTTCCACACTATCGCAGTGTAACAGCCTGAGTCACTTGTTTACTTTGTGACATACACAAATGAGGACACTCTTAACTTGCTGACCTCAACTTCTCTTCATTCCCCGCAGTGCAGATGTTGGATAAGCACCTTTTGTGGTGGGGACTTCCTTTCATTCTTGGCATAGGGCGACTTGACACCACTCTCTGGGTAACAAATCCATTGTCTTTTTGCTCTAACATGATGCATGTTTGAAGGGGTGCTTTTTTTAGACATGCTTACTGTGACTCATGACGTTAAGTAGGGACTTGCTAAATACACTGGTAAGTCTGGTATAGGGAAGGAGCTTTTTGGGGAGTATATTCATTTTTTAAACAGCGTGCTTGATTTAGCTGTGGTGTATCACAAGCAAAGAGCTGGGTCAGATATAAGAAATTTGTTTATTACTGCAACACATGACACTATATGCAAGTTCAGCATAGCGGTAACACCCGAAGGGACCATAATGTGTATTTTCTTTGTTAAAAGAGCAGTCAACACGACATTTGTTTTGGTGTGATAGACCTGGAGGTGTGATTGCAGATCACCCAGCAGTCAGTCATAGAGCTGCCATTGGCTCATTTATTTGGAAAATTGCCTGGGCTGTTAGAATCACATGTAGAACAAGTATGTTGTTATGGGTTTCATCACTTTGGATGGTAGTATCTGAAGCCAAGTTTTCAGACCATTGGCTCTGGGATTTTTAAATTTAATTATTATAATTAAGAAATTCTCCACTCCCTTTGTCATCGTTTTAAATGAGTTTTAGACCATGATCTTCTTCAGTTACCATTTTGACACATCGTATTGTATTGTAAACTTACAGACTCTTCTGAGTCCTGAGCACACAGATATTGGGTATTGCAAACAAAGAGGGGAGGAACTTGGTGAGAATTTAATCAGCCTTGGTAAGTTTAGAAAATTATTTTCAAAAGAGATATAAATTATGCACTAGTGAAATAAAACTTCCCCTCCAATTTATGGATGTAGCCACCACATAGTTAAGGACATGCAAATGTGACCACCAGATATTATCTATTGTACATTGTTTCCTGGTGCACCCAATAAACCTACAATTACATCATCTCAGTTTCCCAACTGAAAGCACTAAAGTGTGAAATTAAAACATTAGGTACACTCATTTCCTGCATGATGTCTTCTTTTGTTATGATACTTGAGGCAGTACTATTATGCCTGGTTTAGCTCACAGAGCACAGTTACGTCAGTGGCTTGTTACTAGAGCACATATTTCACATACTGGTTGAGGAGGGAAATGCGAGGTTGCCGGGACATGCTGCTACACAACACATTAGAGACGTCTGACAGAAATAACAATGGGCCTGATGACTGTGAAAGGTAATGTTGCCCTTTCCTGACCTCATTGAATCAGTCTGAATCACAAGATTGCTCTTCTCTGTCTGTCTGAGTAAAATACAAAGGCCACGTTTGTTAGGCATTTGTTGTGTTACTTTCTATTAAAGTGTTTCTTTAGGTAAAAAGTCAGTCCAACAAAGATTTACATGTAGTAGTGTTGTATTTAGTCATCTGCTTCTTCCTGCATCTTTTCTTTCATAGACATTTATTAAAGTGACTTAAGCCAAATTCTTTTTTGGCTCTTTGAATCTCTTATTTTTCACTCAAGGATTAAAAAAGAAAAGAAAAGAAATAGAAAAGAGTATGTTTAAAAAGATGAATAGAAAATGTTAAAGTTCTATTAACATTGTAAAAAATAGAACAGAAATCTCTAAAAACACATTTACAAAATAAAATAGAACAGAAATCTCTAAAAACACATTTACAAAATAAAATAGAACAGAAATCTCTAAAAACACATTTACAAAATAAAATAGAACAGAAATCTCTAAAAACACATTTACAAAATAAAATAGAACAGAAATCTCTAAAAACACATTTACAAAATAAAATAGAACAGAAATCTCTAAAAACACATTTACAAAATAAAATAGAACAGAAATCTCTAAAAACACATTTACAAAATAAAATAGAACAGAAATCTCTAAAAACACATTTACAAAATAAAATAGAACAGAAATCTCTAAAAACACATTTACAAAATAAAATAGAACAGAAATCTCTAAAAACACATTTACAAAATAAAATAGAACAGAAATCTCTAAAAACACATTTACAAAATAAAATAGAACAGAAATCTCTAAAAACACATTTACAAAATAAAATAGAACAGAAATCTCTAAAAACACATTTACAAAATAAAATAGAACAGAAATCTCTAAAAACACATTTACAAAATAAAATAGAACAGAAATCTCTAAAAACACATTTACAATTGACAATTATGCATATTTATAACAGAGTTGATATTTTTATTGAATATAGATTATGATTACCTTTATATTTGCAACACAATTTTACATGTATTAATTCTGCGATCTCCCAGCTGAACAACCCCACTTCTAGGATGCACGTGACACCCCCAAATTCAACAGACCCCTATTACTCGGGAGATGAGCAGAATGTCAGAAGGAAGAGATAGGTAAGTAAAGGTAGTAGCAGAGGTGAAGAGGGTAAAAGGCAGATCAGAAGATTCCAATCAGCGACGGACAACAGAAACCAGGAAACACGACGCCACAGACGGGGAAGGGACAAACCGGACAAGACAGGACTAACCACGACGCCACAGACGGGGAAGGGACAAACCGGACAAGACAGGACTAACTAAACAAATAGGGGCAAACACTCTCACTGTCACGCAAGAAGCAGGGGCTCCCCGGAGGGGAACAAACACATACAAACGGGGAAGGATAAGGTAACCAGGGCTGGTAGGTACACTAAGGTGGGAGGGAGAGTTAAAGAGGTATACAACAGGATAAGAAGGACTGGGTAAGCAAGGCAGAGACTGGGGCACTCAAAAAGCAATGGCACAGAGCACAAGGCAAAGGCACTAGTACAAAAGAAGCAGGTCACAGACTGAACTAACAGACGCTATAACCGGCGCCAAACTAAGGACAGGAGTCCCCTAATAACAAGTGGGAAGGCCTCTGATAGGCAGAAGGATAATGAGCCCCTCCCCAGCAGGAAGCGTTCCCAGGGCAACTGGAACGCATAAAACCCCAGCAGCAGCAGAGCGCGCGCTGAACACGGAAGCCGCGGTGAGCTAGGTAACCAGGGAAGCGGTTGCCAGGGAAGCTGTCGGCAGGGGATTCCCCTGCACGCGCCGTCGGAGAGCAGGTAAGCCGGGCCGTGGAGGGAGGAAGCTGCTGCAGCCGTTACACTGCGGTGTAACAATTATATGCCGCATTCACTATTATAAGGTGAAGGAGGAAACTCTACAGATGGCCTAGAGAAAGGAGAATCTAGTTTGAGGGACACCCTGTCAAAATATTTCAATATTTATCATGGCAAACATTGCAAAAGCGACGCCAACTTCGCCCTCTGACTGAAGCTCTCTGGAAACATGACATCAAATATCGGTGGGGTTTCCCTTTTAAACTAACACCTAAACTTCTTAATGCCTTTAATGGTATTTCAGACCAGACCAAATTCCACCCCCCCAATCCTTAGAGGCTCACATCTCAGTCATCCCCAAAGAAAATAAAGATCCAACCCAATGCTCCAGTTATAGGCCTATTTCCCTCCTTAATGTAGATTTGAAACTATTTGCAAAACTACTCGCCAATTGCTTTAACATATAAATCTCTAATATAATCCACCTACCAGGTTGGATTCGTTCCAGGTCGGGAAGCACGAGATAGTAACACCAAAACGATTAATATCCTTCACCACTGTTACAAAGTCGGCTACCAGGGCACGGAGTCTTTGCTATCAGGTGGTATTCACCAGAGCCCCTGATGGTGGGGATGGAATTGGCTGCGCCCCAACAACAGGTCGTGCCCCGTTGAACTGGACTTGTAGGAGAAAGAAAGGAAACCCAAGATGGATACCAGACAGTGAGGCAAGGCAAAAACAACAAAGCGGGATTCAGACCAGACCGGAAGGGACTGACTGGTGACGAACTACATGGAACACTGAACCGAGCACGGAGGACGGAAGGTAGATCACCGGACTGGACAAGACAGACCAGGGCTCGCACACAAGCAGACATACGGCGGTGCCCCCGAAGGGGTGACACAAACAAACACTTCGGGAGAGGTAAGGATCAGCAGGGCTGGGCTGGAGGATACACTAAGAAGGGAAAACCGGGGTAAGAAACACTGGAGAAAACTAGGCAGGTACAAGGCAAGAAAAAAGGGAAAGGAAACAGCTCACTAGGTAAGAAGCACAAGGCACACAAGGTAGCAGATCACAGCACTGACAAGCAGAAGCTATAACTGGTGCTGAATGACTGTCAGCACCGGTCTGATATAGAGGCTGCTGACCTCTGATAGGCTGGACAGACTGAGGTTACCGATTGGCTGAGTAATCCCCTGGATGGGAGAGAGCTTTGACTGGATTAGCTGAGACGGGAGCGTGCGCCCGCCCCGAGACGCAGCGCGGCTCCACGTGCTGTCTGTTTACGTCCTGCACGTGGCATGAGCTGGAGATTCCGGACGGGCAGTGAGTATCGGAGGTTGATGGTACCTGATGGCAGGCAGCCGGCGAAGGGTAAGTGGCGCTGGGTGCAGACCTCTGGCAGCACTTAACAGTACCCCCCTAACGAGGGGTCAAGGAACCCCTAGAACCTGGTTTCTCTGGAAATTTGGTGTGGAAATCTTGAAGAAGCTTCTTGGCATGGATGTTCCGTGCTGGTACCCACTCACGTTCCTCTGGGGTATACCCCCTCCAGTGAACCAGATAGTGCACCTGGCCTTGGACCTTCTTGGAATCCAGAATAGATTCGATTTCATATTCTTCCTGTCCATCCCGAAGAAGTGGAGGTGGTTTAGACAAATCTCCAGTTTGGAATTTCCTAGAGCAACAGAAAGGCTTGAGAAGGGATACATGGAAGGTGTTCGGATTTCTCATACTACGGGGAAGACTCAATCTGACAGCTACCGGATCGATCTTCTTTATAATAGAGAATGGCCCAATAAATCGTGGACCCAACTTCCTGGAGGGCTGACAAATACGAATATTCTTAGCAGATAACCATACCTTGTCACCTACTTTAAAAGAAACCTTCCTCCTTCATCCATGACAGCTGCATCCTGAAGAGACTTGTTGATCTTGGTCCAAATCACCTTGATCCTGCTTCCCATGGGTCTAGAATCTGGAGACTGATCCCCCTCAGGCTGATGAAAAGAGTTGGCACGTGGATGATGACCCAAGATACAAAAGAATGGAGACAATTTGGTGGCAGAGTGAGTGGCGTTGTTATAGACAAATTCTGCCCAGGCCAGATTCTGAGTCCAATTGTCCTGGAGCTTGGAAGTATAGCATCTTATTGTTCTAGGCTTTGGTTGGTATGTTCAGTCCGACCATTGGATTGTGGGTGGTACCCTGATGAAAGACTGACCGTAATGCGAAGTAACTTGCAGAAGGCTTTCCAGAATCGAGCGATTAACTGTGAATCTCTGTCCGAAACAATGTCAGTAGGAAGGCCATGGAGTCGAATGATATCTCACACAGGTCAGGCAACTCTTGGGCGGAGGGCAATCCTTTCAGCGGGACAAAGTGAGCCATTTTACTAAAACGGTCGACCACCATCCAGATGGTGGTGTTACCCAAGGAGTTAGGAAGCTCCGTGACAAAATCCATGGAGAGGTGTGTCCAAGGACATTTGGGAATGGATAAAGGATGGAGGAGGCAAAGAGCATAACGACTTGTTTTCAGCACAGACCAGACAAGAATTGACAAATTCTCTAACATCTTTGGACATTGCGGGCCACCAAAGGATTTCTGTACTCCCGGGGGTCCAGCGATTCCGGAAGAATGTATTTCTAGGAGAACAGATTTTCTGAGCCTTTCAGGAATTGAGAGACGGTTGCGTGGCTTCTGAGGAGGTGTCTGACCTTGAGATCCCAAGATGAGGTCATGAAGGTCCTGAGTGAGACCCACAAAGATGGATGACGGAGGCACAATGGAGAGGGGGGAGTGGTGAGTGGATGTTCCGGCAAAAACGAGCGAGAAAGAGCGTCAGCTCTTTTGTTCTGAGATCCAGGGCGTTATGTGATAACAAAGTTAAATCATGTAAAGAACAATGCCCACCTAGCCTGTCTGGGGTTCAATCTCTTGGCGGACTCGATGTAGGACAGGTTCTTGTGGTCAGTCAGGATGATGATGGTATGGGCAGCCCCCTCCAGCCAATGTGTCCACTCCTCCAATGCTAGCTTAATGGCCAGCAACTCCCTGTTGCCCACATCGTAGTTGCGTTTGGCCATAGAAAATTTCTTGGAGACGTAAGCACAAGGGTACATCTTCCTGTCAAAGGGATACTGTTGAGACAAAACAGCTCCTGCTCCCATATCGGATACGTCCACCTCTAAGATAAACTGAAGATCAGGATTGGGGTGTCGGAGTACCGATGCTGAGATAAAAGCCTTCTTGAGATCTTGAAAAGCTTTAGAAGCTTCGGAAGGCCATCAAGACGGATCGGCCCCCTTCTTGGTCAGGTCAGAAATCGGTGTTACCAACATTGATATACCTCTGATAAAGCGTCCATAGTAGTTGGAGAATCCCAGGAATCTTTGAGTAGCCTTGAGATTGGTAGGTTGAACCCAGTCCAGTATCACCTTTACTTTAGCTGGGTCCATAGCAAAACCCTTCGAGGAGATTACGTAGCCTAAGAACATGACCTCGTCCACCTCGAACTCACACTTTTCAGGTTTGGCAAAAAGGCAATTCTCCCAAAGCCGGGTAAGGACTTGAGGAGAAGATGAGTATATCGTCCAGGTATACGACAATGAAGTCCACAAGGAATTCTCATAGAATCTCGTTTATCAAGTCCTGGAAGACAGCCGGAGCATTGCAGAGTCCGAAGGGCATTACCAGGTACTCAAAGTGTCCGGAATGAGTATTGAAGGCCGTCTTCCACTCGTTGCCTTCACAAATTCTGACCAAATTGTAGGCACCCCTGTCTACTGTGCTTTTGACCGTAATCATGTTCAGGCCACGGTAATTGATACAGGGCCATCTTTCTTGGCCACAAAGAAGAAGCCAGCACCGACTGGTGACTTGGAAGGGCGAATGAAGCCCTTACGGAGGTTCTCCTGGACATATTCTTCCATGGCAGACATCTGCGGACGAGAGAGAGCGAATAGTCTCCCCTTAGGGAGTTTGGCTCCGGGAATTAGCTCAATGGCACAGTCCGACTCCCGATGTGGAGGAAACTCCTCTGACGCCTGGTCACTGAAGACATCCGCAAAGTTGGCATACTGAGGTGGAAGCCTAGAGGTGGAAGTCTGGGCGATGCAAACGGGACGTAGGATTCCTGAGCAGGAATCACCCTAGCTGACGATCTCTACCTTTGGCAATCGATGACCGGGTTGTGGGTGAGTAACCACGGATGCCCTAGAACGAGGTAAGCTGAGGGGCTTTAAATAAGAAGGAAATCGAGGCTCGGGAATGGTCGCTGAGTGCTGAGCTGTCCCGTATACCCGCTTGGACAGCTCATCTACACACCACCCCGGGATCCTGCGCTCAGCTCTTTGGTGCGGTATACCCTCCTTCCCACTGCCGACATCGCATAGACAAGTTTCTAATGTCCGCGATGCCGTCTAAAAATACGCAGAGACAGCGGGCGGACATGGCGCGCGGTGCTTCTAAATTGGCACCGGCACCAACTAATGTACCAGAGGCTCCTAATAACTGGCAGAGGCCTGGGCTATCCTCTACACAGAGGGATTCCCCCAATGTTTCTCCTGACCAGGCTGGCGGTACCACAACACAGAATGCAAGTGAAGCTGGTGTCTCTGTCCCCATTTCCTATGCTGATGTTGTTAAGGCCATAACGGAGACCATGGGTCTATGATGGAAGCACAGGCGGCACAGTTTACCGAGGCTATTCGCACCTTGAAGGAGGATATGCACCAATTGTCACAGAGAGTGACCCAAGTGGAGCAGAGGTCGGGAGAGACCTTTCAGGATGTGGCTGCGCTGCAGAAAAAGGTTTCTTTTCTTGACAAAGAGCAAAAGGAGTTATGGTGGAAAATGGACGATCTAGAGAATAGATCCCGCCACAATAATTTGCGCCTTATAGGTCTACCGGAGTCCATAAAGGGTCCTGCTCTAGTTGATTTTCTCTCAACCACCGTGCTATCTTTATTGAAAATTACGGAAGGTTGTGCTCATATGATAATAGAGCGGGCCCATCGCTTAGGACCGATGAGGGAGAACCTGCAAGAGAGACCGCGGCCAGTTATATTTAGGTGTCTTAATTACTTATTCTGGGATGCAAGCAAGCGCCAAGGAGGCATAACTTGGGAAGGCCATAAACTCTGCTTGTTCCAGGACTATTCCTCGGAGATGACCAGGGCGCGGAGAGAATTTTCGGGTATTTGTTCTTCTCTAGTCAAGACTGGCTGACGTTTTGCCCTTATCTATCCTGCACGCCTTTGTTTATTTCTGGAGAAAGGCTACAAGGATTTCACATCGGTGCAAGCAGCAAATGACTTCCTGGAAGAGGAGCAAACCCCTATGGAATCATCTACTACCAATAGCCCAGGGCATTGACTCTTTCTCACAAATCGCATATCCTTTACTTTTTTGACATACTCATATCATATTAGTATGTTCATTTCTCTGTTAGTCCATTTATGGGAAGGTGTGGTGAGCCAGTATTGCCATTAATGTTGTTGGTTCCATGTTGCTTCTTTTCTTCTCAGCAGCTAGTCTGCTCATAGGGAAACGTAGAGAGAAATTAGGGG
>WWET01002443.1:214887-226284 GCA_011038615.1 Limnodynastes dumerilii
AAAAAAAGATTGGACCGCCTTTGCAGGGGTGGTGGTATTGTGGATTTAAGGTTTCCTTGTTGCGGGTAGAGATAGGCACACCGGAAGTCTTCACCCACACAGTATGTTTAGGAGGGAATTGTTTCCGGCTCCTAATTATTGTTATGTTTCTCGTGTGCACCGAGTTTGTGCGCACGGTAATCTTTAGATGTTCAAGTCTTTGTTATTTTTTGTTTTCTGTTTGCTTTAGGTTTTCACCTCCTCTGCCGACATTTCCTCATGCCCTATTGCCTGACGGTGTTCTGCTGTTAGATTCTTTTGTGTATTACCTCTTTCACATTTTTATGCACTCTGATAGCTGCATGTCTGTTATCCCAGTTAACCGAATTAATAATTATGGTGGGTCTGTATTTACGAGTTTATCTGTTGCCCTATCCTTGCGGTCTCAGAGGTAATGGTTAAATTGAAGATTGGCTCCTGGAATGTGGGGGGAATTCATTCCCCCATCAAGATGAAGCGTATGCTAACACTTCTCCAAAAAAAAGGGATAAACCTTGTTTTGCTTCAAGAAACCCATCTTTTACCACCTGAAATTTTAAAACTTTCCTCCCAGGGTTACAAACTCCTATCATAAGCCTCCTTCTCCTCCAAGGCCAGGGGGGTCGCCATACTGATACACCGTAATATCCCCTTCACCCTTCACTCACAGTTTACTGATCTGGGAGGTACCAGATTCTAGACTTATCGATTTTTGCTGAGGTTTTTATTTTGTAACTTATATGCGCCTAACAATTATAATAAGCTATTTTTTCTTGATGTACTGAGTAAGTTGTTGGTTTTTAAAGATGCCTCGATCATTGTAGGGGGAGACTTTAACTTAGTAGCCTCTTGGTTATTAGATAGACCCAGATAGCGTTTGTCTAACATTTCCAGAAAACTTCCTAAACTAGGTGTTTCCCAATTTGCACGGAGGCTCCACTTATTTGATATTTGGAGGTCGAGGCACCCCCTTGATCGCACTTACACTTGCCTCTCCGCCGCTCATAGCACGCTTTCGAGGATTGATTATCTGCTCCTTTCAGAATCCTTGACTCCCCTGATAGTGAACACTGAAATTGAACCTATCGTTGTGTCGGATCACGCTCTAATCTGGGTTGCTGTAGAATGGGGATCTGGTTCAAAAGGCTTAAAACCGTGGAGATTCCCAGCTTTCCTGTCCGGCTCTCTCAAATTTCGGGATTTTCTGAGATCTCAGTGGGTGGTTTTTAATTCTAATAACGTGGGACATTCGGATAACCCCCAATTACTCTGGATGTCATTTAAATCCGTTATAAGAGGGTCGATCATCGCTTACACCTCTGAGCATCATAAAAAACTGAACTCTGAATATGTAGCTTCCCAAAAAAACCTGCTTATAGCTCATCAGAAATATCTAGCTAATCCCTCCCAACCTCACATTAGAGAGCTTAGGGTTAGAAAGATTCAGTTTGGGGAAGTCCTGAACAGGATGGCTGACCGTCACCTTGCACACAAAAAAATGTATTTCTATAAATGGGGTAACAAGTCTGGACGTCTTTTGTCCAATCTGATACGTGAACATGGGGGGGGGCACATTTGTTCCAGCTTTACAATCTGAGCAAGGGGAGTTGCAGCACAAAAGCAAAGACATTCTCAATATTTTTTAAAAATTTTATGAAGATCTCTATTCCCAAGGCCCAATAGACCGAGACAAAAAGAAGGAGTTTTGGGATTTGTTTTACAATTCCTCAAATTCTTCCATCTCATGCAGAAGCCCTGATTTCCCCTATCTCCCTTACCGAAGTACAAATGGTTATTTCTCAACTAAAACCTATGAAGGCACCGGGCCCAGACGGGTTTAGTGGGGAGTTTTATAAAATAATGTCCCCTTCTATTGCGGAAACTCTCCAGGCCTGTTATAACTCCGGCTTATTTTAATGCGGCAATAATCAAGGTTCTCCCTAAATCTGGTAGGGATCCCACCTCTCTGGCGTCCTACAGACCAATATCACTTCTCAATTTGGATTACAAACTCCTCACTAAAATTTTATCGGATAGGCTTAAGCGTATTCTCCCGGTGATAATACACAGAGATCAGACGTGTTTCATCTGGGGGAGGAACTCAGTTTTGAATATAAGGAAAGTGCTCTCAGTTATCCAATACTTGGGGGAGAATCCGTCTGATGACCCCCACCTGATCTTATCGTTGGATGCCGAAAAGGCATTCGACATGGTCACTTGGGACCATCTCGTTGAATGTCTGAGACATTTTGGCTTCCCCATAGAATTTTCGAATTTACTTTTAGCATTATATAAAGACCCATACACTCAAATTGCTGGAAATGGTTTGCTCTCTTCCCCATTTCGCATTCAGAAAGGGACCAGGCAGGGCTGTCCGTTATCCCCCCTTCTCTTCGCCTTAGCACTTGAACCCCTGGAGGTGGCCCTTCGACAAAATACTAATTTTAAGGGGATCAGGGTAGGTAGGATGGAAGTGAAACTTGGCTTGTTTGCGGATGACATGCTCTTGTTTGTGGAGAAACCTGAATAGTCTATCCCAGTCATACTTCACTGTATCCGGGAGTTTAGCACCTTTTCCGGCTTCAAGGTAAATTTTAATAAATCTGAAGTACTACCTCTAACGGGAGCTCCTCAGATAAGAGCGTTCTCACTCATCAATCAAACCTTTAAAATCACAACTAGCCAGATAAGGTACCTTGGTGTTCAGATTACACCTAAGATAGTTGACATATATAAAGTCAATTTCATCTCAGCCATTAAGACAATTACGAACATTAGTCAGGGTTGGATGGAACTCCCATTGTCTCTTTTAGGAAGAGCAACAGTAATCAAAAGTGTGTTATTTCCGAAAATCTCGTACATCATTCAGATGCTTCCGATGTTAATGCATAAATCAGATATAGTCAAATGCAGTCTACTGTTCACCAATTTTCTCTGGAAAAACAAATGGCCCAGAATTGCTAAACAGAGATTGCAACTGAAACAGAAGGATGGAGGCTTGGGTATCCCGGACATCCTCTTATTTAGTCAATGTGCGCTGTTCCGCTACGCTTCAGACTGGCTTCTAAATAAACAACACTTCACCAACACTGCTTTGGAACATGAGATGGTTCGCCCCTATTCTCTAGCTGCACTCCTGCATTTACCTGCTAGGGACATATCGTCTGGCATTCTGCTTAATCCCCTGTTTCGAGATGTGTATTGTTCACAAGAAATGCAAGAGTGATTATAAATCTTCCTTGTATACCACTTTCTGGGGCAATAAGGCCTTTGCACCATGCTTGTCCAATGTGGGTTTCAAAATATGGAGGAACAAGGGCATCATGGCAATCCATGATATTTATGATCCTGGGGGTCAAATGTATTCCTTCCAAATGTTAAAAGACAAATATACCCTACCGAACTCACATTTCTATATGTTCCTGCAGGCCAGACACTTTGCCCAGCAATTACAGAATAATATTCATTCTGAACATAATCATATTGGGCACTTACTATCTTTTGTCTCGTCACACCACTATCCTATTAGGCACTTATACATGGTTATTTTAGAATTGGGGGTCGCCAAAGCATGGGTACAACCCATAAGGGCTTGGGCTAGAGATATTCCGTCAATCTCGGAAGTGGACTATCTACTGAAACCCTATGATGATATTATGAAAGCTCTTTGCACTGCATCCTTGCAGGAAGTCCATTTGAAAACTGTCCATAGGGTCTACATTTCTCAAGCTCAGCGGAGCCATATGGTTAGTGATGAAACAGGTGGTTGCCCAAAGTGTCTGGCAGGCAGAGCCACATTTATCCACAATATGTGGGAATGTGGCAAAATCAAGAAGTTCTGGTATAAGATCCTGGGTTTTATTTATAATACTTTCCACTTTGATTCTAAGACGTTACTAGTGGCGGATTTCTCCAACTGGAAGGATCACCCAGTGGTTAAGGAGGTCATGCCACTCCTTTCAGTTATAGTCACCATGGCAAAGAAGGTTATTCTACAGGTCTGGATTAAACCAACTGCTCCAATGGTATCCCAGGTGGAGGCAGCTTTATTAGAGCTCCTATATCTAGAAAGGAGGGCAGTTTTACCTGATGTAGACAAAGGCATTCCCAGGTTCGAACGAAAATGGAGTGCGTTTATAGAGTCCCTGCCACAAGACCGGCAAGAACACATATTCAAACTCTTTGAATCCACTTCTTGGTTTTTGTTGCGTAACCTAAACTTACCTATCTTGGTGGCCACTGTTGGAGGGAGTTCAGGGGTAGGGTGATCCGAGCTTGACAATCTGACAAACTGACAAACTGGTAGAGGAAATGGGAAATGATCTACATAACTTACCAGATCTATTGGCATTGGGCCGATGGTTTGTATTTTGTACTTTCTTTTGTTTGTGTTTTAAATGTATGTTGTTTTGGCACTATATCAACCCAGTTGACCATGGGTAAATTGTGATTGTACCTGTAGACACATCAAATATTTGTACTACTTGCCCATTGCCCATGTATATTGGACGGCACGTCATACCTCATGTCTCTATGTACATGTTATTTCTTTTGTTTTGTTATGCAAAAAAATTAAAATTCAATAAAAAGAGATTTAAAAAATAAAAAATAAAATAAAAAAGAGGTGTTTATTCGAGTTTCCTCGGAGCTTACCCGGCTGATCAGACCGGGTAGTCTGGCTGGATGGTGGGGTATGGAACCTCCCACATGTGTGCGGCCGTAAGCATTTACTATGGGAGTGCTAGGGGCGTGTAGGTTGATACGACGAGCGTATTTTCGCATTCGCCCGTCGTGCGAATTTTTCATAGCGCTGGATCAGGCCCATTGTGAGGATGGTTTGTATTTTGTACTTTCTTTTGTTTGTGTTTTAAATGTATGTTGTTTTGGCACTATATCAACCCAGTTGACCATGGGTAAATTGTGATTGTACCTGTAGACACATCAAATATTTGTATTACTTGCCCATGTATATTGGACGGCACGTCATACCTTATGTCTCTATGTACATGTTATTTCTTTTGTTTTGTTATGCAAAAAAAAAAAATCAATAAAAAGATTTAAAAAAAAATAAGAAGGAAATCGATAAGCTCCGAGTAACAGCACCCAATAGAGAGGCGGAGTGATGTAGTACTTCTGCGACTACTCTCCTCAGCGAAAGGTCTTCCATCCAATCCGTAAGCAGTCAAGGGAGAGGCAATGACCTTGTCTTCCAAATTCAAAGATCAGGCAAATTCACTGTCCATAAAGTTACCGGCTGCTCCACTGTTGATCAGAGCCCGCAGATTGATAACTTGACTGTCAACAAGCAGTTGGGCCGGCACCAGAAAGGAATTTTTCTTAGACACGAGATGAGTAACCAGACCGAACCCTTATCCTCTGCCTGGGTTAAGCGTTTCCCGCCAGTGCGGGTTTATTGGGGCAGTTATCCGCTCAATGAGCCTTACCTCCACTATAGAGGAAGAGGCCTAACTGTCGGCGGAGGAACTTCTCTTGCTTGGACAAGTGGAAAGTTCCAATTTGCATTGGCTCCTCACCAGAAGAAACCTCAGGAGAAACTTGGACAGTAGAACACAAGGAAGGAGCGGAGGAGTCTCTCTCTAGCCGACATTCCTTCAGGCGCTGATCCACTTTAATTGCTAGTCTCATGAGATCGTCCAGACGCTGAGCAGCTGGGAATTGTACCATTGCATCTTTGACTTGTTCTGAGAGCCCGACTCGAAATTGACTATGCAAATCAGGGTCATTCCATCCACTGTCGTTAGACCACCGCTAGAACTCGGCACAGTACTCCTCTGCAGACCTCCTACCTTGCCTCAGGGCGCAAAGTTTGGATTCTGCCATAGCCAGGCTCTGGATCGTCATATAGAAGGCCCAGGGCTTTGAAGAATCCGTCAACCGTCTGTCTTGCTGGGCTGTCAGATGGGAGGCTAAAAGCCCAAGCCTGGGGGTCCCCCTGGAGAAGGGTAATGATGAGTCCAACCCTTTGGAGTTCTGTTCCAGACGAATAGGGTCTGAACTGAAAGTACAGTTTACAACTCTCCTTGAATACCAGAAACTGGGACCAGTCTCCTGTGAATCGATCCGGTAAATTGGCTTTGACATCCAGAGTGGCCTGAGGTGGAACAGGAGCAGAAGCAGCAGCTGATGCAGCCTGAGGACGAAGAGCAGCGATGACCTCATCCTGGGAATGGACCCAAGCGGTTAGGTTCTGGACCATCTGTCCTAGGTTGGACATCTGAGCGATGAGCGTGTTGATAGCTTCGCTGGTGGGGTCCATGTTACCAGAGCTGGTAACCTGTAAGCGGCCAGTTATAATGGGCCAGATCCTGAGCTACGCCCGCCGTCGCTTAGCCGATCTGCGCATGCGCCAGGCCTACGTTGCCCGGCGTTACTAAGGCAAGCAGCCATAGGGACACTGGAGGGGACGTCCCCCAGCGTCCCTACGTTCAGGTTAGTGTAGGTGGGCAGGGGGAGGTATTAAAATGAGGGGGGGAGGTATTTAAATAAGGGTGGGAGGGCAGGCTAGGTGGCCATACGCTCCTGTGCGAGCGTATGGCCCCTTCCTTACGCCGGCTGAAGTTAAGGTAGCCTTCATCCGGCCATACGCCCGCACAGGGGGAGTGTCGGGGTAAGTGAACGCCGATACGCTGTGCTTTAGTAAGCACAGCGCATCGGCGTAGGTCTGGATCAGGCCCAATGTTACGAAGTCGGCTACCGGGGCACGGAGTCTTTGCTCTCAGGTGGTATTCACCAGAGCCCCTGTGCCCCAACAACAGGTCATACCCTGTTGAACCGCACTTTTAGGAGAAAGAAAGGAAACCCAAGATGGATACCAGAGAGTGAGGGAAGGCGAAAACAAGAAAGCGGGATTCAGACCAGACCGGAAGGGACCGACTGGTGACGAACTACACGGAACACTGAACTGAGCACGGAGGACGGAAGGTAGATCACTGGACTGGACAAGACGAACCAGGGCTTTGACACACGCAGACAAACGGCGTTGTCCCCGAAGGGGTGACACAAACAAACACTCCGTGAGAGGTAAGGATCAGCAGGGCAGGAGGATACACTAAGGAGGGAGAACCGGGGTAAGAAACACTGGAGAAAACTAGGCAGGTACAAGGCAAGGAAAAAGGGCAAACAGCAGTCAGATCACTAGGCAAGAAGCACTAGGCACACAAGGTAGCAGATCACAGCATTGACAAGCAGAAGCTATAACCGGCGCTGAATGACTGTCAGCACCGGTCTGATATAGAGGTTGCTGACCTCTGATAGGCTGGACAGACTGAGGTTACCGATTGACCGAGGAATCCCCTGGACAGAGAGCTTTGCCTGAATTAGCCGAGACGGGAGCGCGCGCCCGCACCGAGACCCGGCGCGGCTCCACGTGCTGTCTGTTTACATCCTGCACGCGGCATGAGCTGGAGATTCTGGATGGGCAGTGAGTATCGGAGGTTGATGGTACCTGATGGCAGGCAGCCGGTGAAGGGTAAGTGGTTCTGGGTGCAGGCCTCTGGCGGCACTTAACAACCAGCTTTCCCAAACAAAGACCCCTGCCTTACTGCTCTCTACCAATGCAGAAAAGGTATCAGAGTGAACTGGTGTTTTTTGAGAGGTGTCCTTTCCAACCTAAAGTTAGGCCCCACCAGCACTCAGCATATTCTAGCCTTATATACTATTCCCTCCGCTAAAGTCAGAATTAATGGAGCCCTTTCGGATGCCTATTACATAACCAATGGTATGCTACAGGGCTGCTGCTGTCCCCATTGATATTAGTATTATGCATGGAGGTGTTGGCTCGCACAATTCCAGCAAATGGGAATGTCCATGGTGTCCATTTTTAAAACAGAAAGTATAAGCTCTTTTTCACTGACGATCTCCTTGCATACATCTCTAACCTGCTGACCCCTGGTCCAGTACTTAGCGGGAGTTTCAGCGCTTTGGGCACTTATCGGATTTTAAAGTTAACTGGAGTAAATCCAATGTGCTCCAAATACACCTTTCCTTAGTAGCCAAACAAACCATGACACCCTCCTTAAATATATAGTGGAGCGAGTCCCACTTACGCTATTTAGGAGTCCATATCACTGCGGACTTCGATTTATTGTTTGAAATGAATTTCCCCCCAATGCTTCTTAAAATTAAATCCGGCTTAATCGCTTGGTCACCTAAAGATTTTTTGTGGTTGGGCCAGATCAATATTCTTAAAATGAGTGTTCTGCCTAACTTATTATACTTAATAAAAACCCTCCCCATTCATGTCCCGGCCCGCTTCTTCTTGGAGTATCAACGTGTGAGCCGTAGCTTCATTTGAAAGAATAAGATACCTCCCTGTAGTCTAAACACAATGGGGTAGATCCAGAACTACGCTTGCAATACGTTTACTCGCGTAGCATATTTTCTACACACTCCCCTTGGCACACCCCTTGAATGTATGTATTTTGTCCGAGATCCTACCTTAACTTTTGTCCACGTAACCGATGTCATCCGCTCACATACGTATGGGCAACACGTATTTACGCAGCTAAGCACATCCATACTGTACACTTTAAATACAAACCCCCGCCTACATAACTTATTTCAGACTTATTTTTGACTCACATAAAAATTGGCACGCCCACACGTAAGGATTTACGTGTGGGCCTGAATGGCCTATACCAGTGATTCCCAAACTGTGCGCCTCACTGGGGTGCCTCAGAAATTTTCTATTTCCTATTGTATTCTGTTGTATTTTTGTCATGGGGGTGCCTTGAAAAAAAATATGGAGACCCTAAGGGTGCCTCGAACTGAGAAAGTTTGGGAACCACTGTCCTATACTTTCACATTTATGCTACATTATGGAGCGTATTTTCTATGGTGCGCATGCGCAGTACTTACCAAAACGCGATTTTACGTCTCCGCCATGTGTAAATTCGCTCACAAGCATTGTTCTGGATCTGGCCCAATGTTTGCCTTTAATCATAATGGTGGGCTCCAGCATCCAAATTTACGCACATATTATGATTCTGTCCATTTAAAGCGCGTTATCAACTGGACCAGACAAACCAGTGACAAGCAATGGGTCGAGGTGGAAAATCTTAGTTTTCATATCCCCTTACATTTAGCTCCTGGCTCCCTAATGTCCCTTCATCTCCCCACCCGACTATTGGCTCCACCTTGTCAATCTGGAAGAAACTAATTAGACAGTTGCACTGGACAAATTACTCCTCTCCACTCTCCCACTTTATCTATAACCCTCATTTTCCTCCTGGTAACTCTCCTCCTTATCTTAAGACCTGGTCGGATGCAGGGCCACATAGGGTGGGCCAGCTGGTGGGCTCTGTAGGCTTCCTGCCTTTCCAGAATTTTGTAGATCAATACGAGTTTTCTCATAGGGAGCACTGGACATACCTCCAACTTCAACACTTCATTCGTACATCCCCCCACGCTGCTGAGTTCTCCAGAGCAAATCTCAGCTTGAGTCCCTTTGCACCCAACCCGCGCCCCCCAAAGCATGTTGTTCCACTTTATATAGACTCCTAGCAACCCACTCTTTCTCCACGGAACACACGTTTGTTCAAGCCTGGAATAAGGAACTTGCTACCTTGATTGGAAATCAATTTACAAGAAAATTTACTGTTCTACAGCCTCTCGGTTTTTAGACTCGCTATAAGTTGCTCTCCCGCTGGTATATGGTCCCAACTTGCCTTCAAAAAACATGTGTGCTGGAGTTGCGGGTTGTCAAACTGAACCTTTTTCCACATTTGGTGGGATTGCACTCTTACTAAACCCTTTTGGGATTTTTGTAATCGACACATCGAGATCACTTGGTGGTAGACCGGATTTCTAGAGACCCTGCATTCTGGCTTCTTGCATTAGATCCCTCCTCCGTCTCCTCTTATAAAAATTCCCCTTTGTGCCACCTAAGTAACACAGCGATTGCAGTAATCCCTGTTCACTGGAAATCCACTTGTCATCCTTTTATGAAGGAGTGGGTGGATAGGGTGGATCTCTACTATAATATGGATGATATCGCCCTGGCTGCTGCAGACAAATTCCAACAGTTCACCTTTATCTGGTTTACCTGGATGAAATTTAAATTGTCCCCTGAATTTAAGGTTCTATTGTTTGCCTAACTTCACTCCCCCCCCCCTACTCTCTCCTTGTGTCTAACTTCACTCCCCCCTGCTCTCTCCTTCTTAAGTGTTCTCTTCTAGCCACCTAAAATAGATAACTTTTAGTAACTTTTAGTGCCACTTCGGCTGTTATCATGTGACTAGTGACCCTGTAATAAATTTTGCATTTGAAATGTGTATGACCAACAGAATAAAGATAAGCCTGGCTTGCCCCCTTTCCCCTCCCCTTCCTGCCTCCCTTTCCACATGCCCTTTGAATATTAGTTAACCATACACTCTGGTGTCTAACAACGGCCTAAATACCAATGTGAAGCGCTCAGATTTCAATGGCTTTTTGCCCGGAACTGTTTGCCTCCCTGAATGTTTTGTAATATACACTGATTTGTGATGTTGTCCTACTGTTTGTATGAGAATTGCTTTATTGGAAATTAAATAAAAAATAAAAATAAAAAAAATAGATTATTGCCTCACAATAGTACACATAAAATGGTTGAGGGTTAACCGTAGATCAAAAGTATTCATACATCAGCTATGTTCCATAGTGGGGACCGGCAGGCTGGTATTGTCACGATGTTACAGTGAAATCCTATAGTTGCAAGCCAGTGAAATGCAGTAAATAATTTGACAGAAAGTACAGCTAAATTGCAACTGGAAAATAATGATGTCTCTTTTAGTAGAATATAGCACTTCCACCGATAATCCCTCAAGGAGAGCAAGGCAATTGAATATCAAAGATGTAAATCAGTTCCAATCCAGAAGGAGCTCTACGTGTACCAGCCCAAGCACCCGTTTCTGCATCCTACATGTGAGTGCAATACCTTCTATACCAGTGATGGCTAACCTTTTGAGCGCAGTGTGTCAAAATTCGGAAAAAAATCTAGCTTACCTCGGGTCGCGTGTCACTTCCAGAAATATCTATAATTTTGTGATATTTTTAGCCCTAGTGAAGAAAGAGTTACATTTTTAAGTGCCTTTGGCACTTTTTGCCCCCTTTATTAGTGCCTAGCCTTTTTGCCCTTTACTGCCCAGCCTTATTGCCCTCTTTATTAGTGCCCAACCTTTTTGTGCCCAGCCTTTTTGCCCTTTTGTGCCCAGTCTTATTGTCACCTTATTGTGCCCAGCCTTTTTGCCCTTTTGTGCCCAGTCTTACTGTGCCCAGCCTTTTTGCCCAATCTTATTGTCCCCTTAATGTGCCCAGCCTTTTGCCCTTTTGTGCCCAGTCTTACTGTGCCCAGCCTTTTTGCCCAGTCTTATTGTCCCCTTA
>WWET01002443.1:227257-251542 GCA_011038615.1 Limnodynastes dumerilii
CGTCAGCATCTGATTGTTTTATTTTGATCCAATCGGGTGCTGCAGGGGGAAGAGGCGGTATCAGCTGATACCGCCTCTCCCCACCCCTCACCCCGCTGACCGCCACCGCCGACATCCGCCGCCGCGATCAGTAAAACCTATGACACTCGTGTCAGAGGTGACACGCAAAGACATTTTGACTGCGTGTCAGAATGTCTTGGCGTGTCACCTCTGACACGCGTGTCATAGGTTCTCCATTACTGTTCTATACCATTACTCCATTATCAAACGGTGTAACACTATTGTACATTTTTATCTTTTTCATGCTTCTGACCACATCATACACAAAGAATATTATTAAAATCACGGCAGCAGCAAGACGTTCCTGACTCAAAAGAACTCAGAGACTGCTCCATTTCCTTCTCCCTCAATTAACCCATTCCACCATACATATATAATCCCTAATCCGGGAGTCAGTCCCCGGTTAGAAAATGCCAATTTCGAAAATCTGTATTTCGACCACTAAAGGGGACCCACACCCATATAATCCTGTTATATTCCTGACACTATCTCAACATCCCCCTCTAAAATCAGATACAACTTTGGGGTTGCGCTATCCCGCCCCTTCCACCTACAATTTTCTCTATTGTCAATTCCTTGGGTGCATTTTGGGGCACCTGTAAGCAGTCACAGCAGCACCCCTCCTCCCCTGCAAACCCTGACACAGCGCCCACTCATCCCTTATACTACCGGAAGTTCATTAGAGGATATCTGACCACTATCTTGCCAATTTCTGCTTTCACCAAAAAAGGAGCCTACCTGACAAAGTGGCCAGTAGAGAGTCAAAATGCATTCCAGGATCTAATACAAACTCTCAGATATACCAACCGGACAACAAAGCTCCCTTTATCTTGGAGGTAGACGCCTCATCAGTGGGAGTCAGGGATGTCCTCTCACAAAAGGCTCCAAATGATCATCTGCATTTCTGCGGATTATACTTCCAAAAATTATCACCTGTGGAGAAAATTATTTCATTGGCAACAAGGGGAGCTTCTGCATATGAAAATGGCACAAGAGAAGAGGAGGAATATTCTGGAAGGAGCTGCCTTTTCTAATACCATCTATACTGACCAACTTTTAAGTCACCTTACAACCAGGATCCAAGAATCAAAAAGCAGATGCGCTGTCCACTCTCTCCAACCAGATGAATCCTATCTCGAGTCACGCCCAATCACTGACCCACACTGAGTTTCAGCCGCATGTTCTGAAGTCTTTCCACCGCCTTGAAACTTTAGTTTCAGAAAAACTTCAGATGAAACTTCTTCAGTGGGTTACTGTTCAAAGCTTCCTGGACATGGTAGCATCCAAAAAACTGAAGTCTTTATTCAGCAAAGTTATTGGTGGCCTATGCTTTTCCAGGAAGCAGAATCTCTGTAAAAAAAATGCAGTGTATGTGCTCAGGATATATCCAGACAGTCCTTTGCAAGTTTACTATAACTGTTGCCAATTGCATCCTCTCCATGTACCCATATTTCTCTGGATTTTGTTACAGACTTGCCACTTTCTGATGGATTCACCACCATTTGGGTCACTTTTCTAAGATGGCCCATTTTGTACCACTATCACTAGAGATGCTAGTTCCACCCCAGAACTTGCATCTCTTCATCATAAAAATCTTTGAGGAAATAGTATTTGATTGTGGAGTTTAGATTGTGGCTTGATTCTGGTAATCTTTGTGCAAAAGCCTTCAAATTCAGTTGAAATTTTCAATGGCATATTACCCTCAAACATACAGCCAAACAGAGTGGGTGAATCAAGACCTACCTTTCTGAGACTGTATGTATCATCCTCTCAAGATGATTGGACTACCCTCCTTCTCTGTATCACGGATCTGGGAACTTCTAGGTTGCTCCCAGGTCAGAGGGGAGGGGCATGAGCCGAGTCAATGATGAAGTTAGCTGGCTTCAAGTAGGATCTCTGCATGTTGTTCTAACACACGTAGCGGAGTAAAGATACGAGCATCACGGTAGAAGTCTCTAATAAATGCCACTAACGTGGAGTGTAGCAGGTAAGGAGGGTGCAGCGATATGAACGCCAACCGCGGGTTGGGATGCAAAGGCTGGACAGGATTGCAGCACTGGACAGGATGGCAGCACTGGACTGGATTGCAGCACTGGACTGGATTGCAGCACTGGACTGGAATGCAGCACTGGACTGGATTGCAGCACTGGACTGGAACGCAGCAGCAGTAGTAGAGCAGGAACACTCAACCAGGCACCTCAGAAGATGAGAAGATCTGGCAACGTTGGACTGGAGCTAGGGGTTTAAATACCCCACTGTAGCATCGGATTGGATGCACGTGTTTCCCCAGCCTGGGACCTGATTGGCTGAGGCAAACATGTGACGCGGCGCAAGATGGCGGCGCCCATGCGTCCACGTGGACGCCGGAGAACAGCGAAAGACGCTGGCCGTGTCGGACCCCGCCGAGGAGGCTGAAGACCGCGGGGCCGGCGGGCCAAGGCAGCGGAGAATGGCCCTCTGGACACCTTAACTTGGCCTTGGAAGGATGTTTGGCTAGGAATTTTCGAATAAGTCTTGGTGCTCTGACATCAGTAGCTCGGACCCAGGCATGTTCTTCTGGGCCAAATCCCTTCCAATCAACCAAGTACTGGAGGTGACCATAACGCATCCGAGCGTCCACAATTTCCTTGATCTCAAACTCGTCTTCCGCTGAACCGATGATCTTAGATGGTCTTTTGACGGGCGAATAAAACTTGTTAACGACCAGAGGCATGAGGAGAGATATGTGGAACACTTTGGGTACACGGAGGTAGGGAGGTAGGTAAGTCCAGCTGGTATGCCACAGGGTTAATGACTTTTGCAATCTTAAAAGGGCCGATGTATCTGGGAGCAAATTTCATTGACGGAACTCCTAGAAGATTCCTAGAGGATAACCATACCTTATCTCCCGGATGGAGAATTGGCACCGCCCTCCACTTACGATCGGCTTGAACCTTATACCGTTTTGAGGCTTTTAGTAAGGAGCTTCTAACCTTCTTCCAAGATTTTGAAAAGTCCTTTAAAGCGAGTTCCGAAGCTGGGACTTGGGCTGCTGGAAGTTCAGAGAATGGTGGAACCTTAGGGTGTTGACCAACAACCACCATGAACGGAGTGGAATCTAGAGATTCATGATAGTGGTTATTATGGGCAAATTCGGCCCAAGGTAGCAGTTCCACCCAATCATCCTGAGAGGATGCAACGTACAAGCAAATGAAAGTCTCTAAATCCTGATTGACTCTCTCTGTCTGGCCGTTTGTTTGAGGGTGATAGGCGGAAGAAAATCTCAACTTTATTCCAAGACTGGTGCATAAAGTTCTCCAGAATCTGGCCGTAAATTGAACCCTCCGGTCAGAGATGATTTCTTCAGGACATCCATGTAACCGGAAGATGTGTTGGAGGAACAATTTAGACAGGACTGGAGCGGAGGGAAGACCCTGTAGGGGAATAAAGTGGGCCATTTTGGAAAATCTGTCCACGATAACTCAGATGGTATTGAATTTATTACAAGGTGGTAGATCTGTAATAAAGTCCATAGACAGATGGGTCCAGGGAGTCGTAGGAACAGGAAGAGGTTGTAGTGGTCCCTGAGGAGCTTTCCGAGGAATCTTATGTTGGGCACACAGGGTACAGGCATTGACGAAGTCAGTGGTGTCTTGGCGCAGAGTGGGCCACCAATAGTTCTGACTAAGAAGAGCTACAGTCTTGGTGATCCCCACGTGTCCAGAGAATTTTGAAGCATGGGCCCATGATAAGATTTTGCTTAGAAGATTCTGTGGTACAAAAGTTCTTCCGGGTGGCGGGGGTCTGACTAGTTCGGTGGCTGCTACTTGGATGGGATTCAAGATGAGTTGTGTCTTTTCTTTGTCTTGTTCGTCCCTAAAACAAGACAAAGAAGGAACGAGATAAAGCATCAGCTTTACGATTCTTGGTTCCTGGCCTGAACTGCAAGGTAAAGTTAAAACGAGAAAAGAACAAAGACCATCAAGCTTGACGAGGGTTGAGGCACCTGGCAGTCTGGAGATATAGCAGATTTTTGTGGTCTGTCAGTACCGTGAATGGATGAACTGCTCCTTCCAGAAGATATCGCCATTCCTCCAGAGCGAGTTTCATTGCCAGCAATTCTTTCTCGCCGATGGCATAATTTCTCTCAGCCGTCTGGAATTTTCGAGAGAAAAAGGCACAAGGGTGAACCTTTCCATCTTTAAATCTTTGAGAGAGAATGGCTCCCACCACCTCTGATGATGCGTCTACCTCCACAATGAAGGGTAAAGAGAGGTCTGGTTGATGAAGAACAGGAGCAGAGGCAAAAGCTTTCTTAAGCTGCTGAAAAGCCAGGGTGCTCTCGGACGGCCATTTGGAAGGATTGGAGCCTTTATGCGTCAGAGAAGTAATGGGTGAGATAATGGTGGAGTAGCTCCGGATGAATCTTCGGTAGAAGTTAGCGAAGCCAATGAACCGCTGTATACCACGGACAGTGTTAGGCTGGGACCAATCAAGGATTTCTTGTACCTTGGCAGGATCCATCCGAAGTTCAGAACCTGACAAGATAAACCCATGGAAAGAGACTTCTTTCACTTCAAAGACGCATTTCTCCAACTTCCCATACAGATGGTGATGGCGAAGGCGTGATAACACTTCTCGAATGTGCTTACGGTGTTCTTCAAGAGTTCGGGAGAAGATAAGGATGTCATCCAGGTAAACGACGATGGTCTGGTGCAGGAGGTCTCTGAAAATTTCATTAACAAAACTCTGAAATACAGCTGGGGCATTACTCAATCCAAAGGGCATCACCAGATTTTCGTAATGTCCGTCCCTGGTGTTAAAGGTGGTTTTCCACTCGTCTCCAGATCTGATCCGAATAAGGTTGTAGGCCCCTCGTAGGTCCAACTTTGTGAAGATTTGGGCACCACGGATCCGGTCGAACATCTTAAAGACTAGAGGTAATGAATATCGATTTTTGATGGTAATGTCGTTGAGACCCCTATAATCGATACAAGGATGTAGGCCCCCATCTTTTTTCTTCACAATGAAGAACCCGGCACCAGCTGGAGACGTGGAGGGACGAATGAAGCCTTGACGTAGATTTTCAGAGATATAGGTAGACATGGCCTGGCTTTCTGGAATGGATAAGGGATAGGTCCGACCCCTAGGAGGTGTAGATCCGGGAATTAAATCTATCGGACAATCCCAAGGTCGGTGAGGCGGAAGTTTTTCGGCAGCTTTAGGACAAAACACATCAGCGAAATCCGCGTATGGACTTGGGAGCTGAAGCTTCTCCGTACTTTGAATCTGGTGCTGAGGAATTATCCTGGGTAGAGACTTGCAAAAACACGTAGGACCCCAACTTAAGATTTAAGAAACCCAGCCGATATGGGGGTTGTGGATTTGTAACCAAGGTAGTCCGAGGATAATTGGAGAGGTGGCTTCGGCTAGTACCAAGAGTTGAATGGTCTCAGAATGAAGAGCCCCGATGCTAAGAGACAATGGTACTGTTCGATGAGAGATGGTTCCCCCGGGTATCTGACTCCTGTCAACTATGGTGAGGTAGGTAGGGGTAGGGAGAGGTAGCACTGGGATGTTCAATTCCTTAATTACCTTGGTGGTAATGAAATTCTCGGCAGCACCGGAGTCTAACAGGGCAAGGAGTTCAGACCGCTGGGTACCCAAGGTTAGAGTCAAGATATCACAGCTCCCTTTATCTTGGAGGTAGACGCCTCATCAGTGGGAGTCAGGGATGTCCTCTCACAATAGGCTCCAAATGATCATCTGCATTTCTGTGGATTATACTTCCAAATATTATCACCTGTGGAGAAAATTATTTCATTGGCAACAAGGGGAGCTTCTGCATATGAAAATGGCACAAGAGAAGAGGAGGAATATTCTGGAAGGAGCTGCCTTTTCTAATACCATCTATACTGACCAACTTCCAACCAGGAGCCAAGTATCAAAAAGCAAATGCGCTGTCCACTCTCTCCAACCAGATGAATCCTATCTCGAGTCACACCCAATCACTGACCCACTCTGAGTTTCAGCCGCATGTTCTAAAGTCTTTCCACTGCCATGAAACTTTCGTTTCAGAAAAACTTCAGATGAAACTTCTTCAGTGGGTTACTGTTCAAAGTTTCCTCGACATGGTAGCATCCAAAAAACTGAAGTCTTTATTCAGGATGCAGTGTATGTGCTCAGGATATATCCAGACAGTCCTTTGCAAGTTTACTATAACTGTTGCCAATTGCATCCACTCCATGTACCCATATTTCTCTGGATTTTGTTACAGACTTGCCACTTTCTGATGGATTCACCACCATTTGGGTCACTTTTCTAAGATGCCCCATTTTGTACCACTACCACTAGAGATGCTAGTTCCACCCCAGAACTTGCATCTCTTCATCATAAAAATCTTTGAGGAAATAGTATCTGATTGTGGAGTATAGATTGTGGCTTGATTCTGGTAATCTTTGTGCAAAAGCCTTCAAATTCAGTTGAAATTTTCAATGGCATATTACCCTCAAACATACAGCCAGAGTGGGTGAATCAAGACCTACCTTCCTGAGACTGTACGTATCATCCTCTCAAGATGAGGACTACCCTCCTTCTCTGTGAAGAGCATGCTCACAATATTAATTTCCATGAATCTTCCAACTCCACTCCATTCTATACAGTCCATGGATTACATACTCGGCAACTTGTGTTCTCTGCTCTGTCTGCTTCAGCCACCCCAGCCTCTATGTCTTCTTTGAGAAGATTCATTGACAACTGGAAAACAGTTTGAACACCTCTCTTTAAGTCTTTCCAACGCTACAAACTCCAGGCAGATTGCAAATGAAGGGAAGTTCCTAAACTTGTACCCGGAGATAATGTCTGGTTCTCAACTAAGAACCTACATCTAAGAATCCCTTCTATGAAATTTGCACCTTGCTATATTCATGTTCATACCAAACTTCATAATTCCTCACCCTGTGACCTGCCAACTAAATATGCCTTCTTCTCTCAAAATTTTGAACCTTTTTCCATGTTAGTTGGTGCTCTAGTGATCAAACACTTCTCTCCCATTCACCGAGCTCCCAGAATCCAAACTTCCCATGGTCAGCTAACATGTATTATGAAATATGTGAAAATAACATTCCCTGTACAGTTTTAAGTATCTAGAATAGCATTAATAATGTATTTACTGAGTACAGAGGATACAATTTTTTTTGTTTATAACGTAATCACAGCCCAATTCTTTGTATTCATTAAATGCTTTGGGTATAGCAAAATTGTTTATAGCCCTTAATTTGTGCATTAAATATGCCTCTCCTACAGGTGATTTGGTTCCACCCACATGAGGCCCATTTCAGAGCTTTTTTCAAGGGCCACTTTATTTTCCCAATCCACCCCTGCTGTCAGTAAGGCTCAGAAATGGTGGAAGGGGGCTTATTTAGGATTACAGTGTCAAAATCAGAAATGTATGACTCATATACAGCTCTCCTGGACAACCTTTGACTGTCATCAGGAATCTGTGAGTTTGTAAACCCCCAATTTGTTCCTTGAATTTAGTGTTATTTTTAGTGCACAGATTTGCCTGATTTAGAGTGACAAGGTGCTGGTGAAGATGCATGACAGTCTTTGGCACTGGTTTCTGATCTAGCGAAGTGCAGTTAAGATTATTAAAAAAAAGACTTCCGGTTCCGGCTGCTATGTGAGCGGTCGCGGCTCGTGTCAGCTCCGTCACCTCGCCCCTTCAGCCGCCTCATTACCTGCATCTGACCGGCACCTCACCTGAACAGGGGCACCCCCTCCTCTTTTAGAAGTGTGTGGCCGCCGATGGACAAGTTCCTCCACCCGGCAGCGATGTCTAGACAGCAGCGGCAGAGAGGGGACTCTGGCAAGCAGGCCTCCAAGATGGCGCCCGCAACGGACCTCGTGGCAGCTAGCACAGCACGGCAAGCTGAGGGGATATCCCCATCATCTGATGAGTCTCCTGGTGGTCAGAAACCTCCTCCAGGTCAAGCCTCAGACCCCTCCCCAGTAAGTTACGCTGATGTGGTGAGGGCCATCACTGACACCATGGGGCCCCTATTGCAGGCCCAGGCTGCAAAGTTTACTGAAGCACTGCAGACTTTGGGTGATCAACTAAGCCAACTCTCCCAAACAGTCACAGCTGTGGAGCAACGGGTGGGCGAATCCTTTGAAGACATAGCAGCACTGAAAAAACAAATGTCTGCAGTAACAAAGGATCAAAGTTCATTATGGGCCAAATTAGACGACCTGGAGAACAGGTCACGACGGTGCAATCTTCGGGTTATTGGCCTCCCGGAGACGCTTAAGGGACAGAATCTAATTGATTTCCTGCAATCTACATTACCTAAACTGCTGGGGGTTCAAGACAGCTGTGCAACACTGGTAGTGGAGCGGGCACACAGGCTCGGTCAGCTGCGAGAAAGTCATCATACCCGACCCCGACCAGTTATTTTCAAGTGCCTCAGTTATGTGCATAAAGTAAAGATCTGGACGGCCTGCAAGCAACACTCTACCATATCCTGGGAAGGTTACACCCTTCGTCTGTTTCAGGATTACTCGGCCGAGATGTCGAAAGCACGGAGAGATTTCTCCGACATCTGTTCGGCCCTGGTAAAGCAGAACCGCCGGTTTGCTCTCCTGTACCCTGCTCGCCTTCGGATCTTTTCGGGGGACTCGTATCAAGACTTTATATCTGCGAGCGAAGCCAAAACCTTTTTACAGGACACTTCTCACCCTCCTGCATAAAGAAGTGAAAGATGGCTCTTCTTACCCGATTCAGGTATCCAGGCAAAATGCCTGGTTTTTCTTCTTCTCTGGACCCTTCTTCACCTGTGTGATTGGGGGGGGACTGATAGTAACTTGGGGAGATTTCCCCTTTCTATAAACCACAGTGTGCCACTGTTCTTGCAGATGTAGCAGACTTTCATCTGGGTTCTCACTTGGGACACTTCTTTATATTTTATATTTTATCGCTCATGAGTGCCATGTATATGCTGGGGGGGCGAGGGGTTGGTGAGCGGGTGGTAAAAGCATGGTTAGGCATACTCAGTTAATTCTGAAGTTAGTAGATATCATATGCTACGATAGAGATCCTGGTGTCTCTATCTGGATAGTTTTGTTCTCACTGTTGTTTTTTATATTTAGGTTTTGTTATGTATGTTATGTTTGTTTTGTGTATGCCATTCGCCCGTTGTGTCTACTCGAGGCTTATGTAATTTACCTCTCCTATATTTATCCATTCCCAGGGGGGTACCGATGACCACATGTAGGTTGGGAACATGGAACGTGGGGGGTATTCACTCACCTATCAAAAGGAATAGGATGTTCGCTTATATTAAAAACTGAGGCTAGATCTCATATATCTACAGGAAACACATCTGACTACCGAAGAGGTGGTGAAATTAAATACCCGGGGGTACTCTGTATTAGCGTCAGCCTCATATACATCCAAGGCTAGAGGAGTAGCTATTCTTGCTCGCAAATCCATAAAATGTGATATACGCTCTCAGTTTATAGACAAAGAGGGTAGATATGTGATTTTGGAGGTCTCTGTGTTCAATAAACCGCTTGTCCTTTGTAACATCTATGCTCCCAATGGCCCCTCACATGGTTTCTTTCATTCCTTGCTTCGTAAGTTATGCCCATATGCGGATACAGATATGATCCTGGGGGCGATTTCAATATGGTGTCCTCTAATTTAATGGATAGACAGGGTAGAACTAGACTAGCTAAAGATAAATCGAAGTTGGGAATCAAACAGTTAATGACTCAGTTGTGAGTGTTAGACGCTTGGAGAATGAAACATCCTGGGGAACGGAATTACTCTTGCCTTTCGGCAGCGTACGGCACCATGTCCAGGATAGATTACATGCTTTTGTCTGAAACGTTGTGGCCTGCTGTGTCACAGGCTGAGATGGAAACAATTGTGATATCCGACCATGCGGTGGTATGGCTCCAAATAGACCTAGGGGATAGGGGATCACGACACAAGCAGTGGCGCTTCCCTTCTTACCTTGCGAATACCCTTAGTTTTAGGAATATGCTGAAGGCAACCTGGGCTGACTTCTTACATAATAACAACCCACACCTAGATGACCCAGCCCTGCTATGGCAGACCTTTAAAGTTGTTATAAGAGGAGCCATAATATCTGTTGTAGCTAAAAATAAAAAGGAGCTTAATGCTACTTATGATGAAGCTCAGCGGAACCTAACCAGGGCCTATCAGGAATATCTATCTAATCCGACCCCAGTTCATCTTCAAAGGTACCATTACCAGTCTGTCAATTTGGAGGGAATATTGGGTCGCTTAGCTGATAAAACCACAGCGCATAGAAATTTTCAATTCCACAAATGGGGAAACAGGCCGGGTAGGCTATTATCGAACTTAATCAGGGGTGAGAGACAATCCAATTTTATTGCCTCTTTAGTGGATAAGAAGGGAACCGTGGTTTCTAAGGGCCCTGAGATAGTGGAGGTATTGAAGCAGTATTATGTTGACCTGTATAGACAGGTCCCATTAGTGAACAAGCAAAGTCCAAATTTTGGGGAAATCTTAACGTACCAAGGATCTCGGGGGCCCAAAGCAGGGCCATGGTAGCGCCAATCACACTAATGGAGGTCAAGGAGGCAATAAAGCAGTTGAAACCGTTGAAGGCTCCAGGGCCAGATGGGTTTAGTGGTGAGCTTTTTAAAATCCTTCTGGAAGAGATAGCTCCGCACTTACAAAATTTTTTTAACATCATTATCTCCTCAAAACATATCCCGATATACTATAATGCTGCCATTATTAAAGTATTACCAAAACCGGGCAGGGACCCGTCCTCCCCAGCCTCTTATAGGCCGATATCTTTGCTAAACTTGGATTACAAGTTGTTTACAAAAATTCTAGCTGAACGCTTGAAGATTATATTACCTAACGTAATTCACTATGACCAAACAGGTTTTATAATGGGACGCCATTCAGTGGTCAATATACGGAAGGTCCTGGCGGTGGTCCGGCAGGCGGAGCGGGGTGGAGACTCAGACCTTGGATTGATAATTTCTTTAGATGCCGAGAAGGCGTTCGACATGGTCGTTTGGGACCATGTCTGAGAGTCTCTGTCCCGCTTCGGCTTCCCGGATTCGTTTGCGGAGATTTTGAGAGCCCTCTACACCTCCCCTTACACACAGGTTATGGGTAACGGATGCATCTCAGAGGTGTTTCAGATCGAGAGGGGCACCCAACAGGGTTGTCCCCTCTCTCCATTGTTATTTGCTCTGGCATTGGAACCCCTTGCCATAGCGTTGCGCCAATCGCCTGCGTTTCATGGTATCAAAGTGGGAAGGGTTGAAGCAAAAATTTCTTTGTTCGCGGATGACATGCTCCTGCTTGTCTCACGTCCACAGTGCTCTATTCCTATAATTCTACAATATATAGTCGAGTTCGGTAAATTTGCAGGATACAAAATAAATTTGAATAAATCAGAAGTCCTCCTGCTCCGGGGTTCGGAGCATTTAATTGGAGAGGCATCTATCTCCAAAACATTTAAAATTGCTCCGTCCAAGCTCAAATACCTAGGTATCAATATTACCTCTCAAACAAGTGCCTTATACAAAGCAAATTTCACGCCGATTCTGCATCAAATTTCAGAATATACCCATAGGTGGAATCGATTGCCGGTGTCTACATTTGGGAGATTGGCTCTTATTAAGAGTATTCTCTTTCCCAAATTGGCATATATTATACAAATGCTGCCACTGGCCTTGTCTAGAAACGATATTTTAAGTTGTACAAAAGTCCTGTCACGTTTTGTCTGGGGGAATAAAAAAACTAGAGTCGCTAGTAGGCGCATGCAACTTAAACGCGGAGATGGAGGAATGGGGTTCCCTGACATCCTGGCATTCACACATGCAGCGCTAACGAGGTATGTTGTTGATTGGCTTTTCGATCAACAGCACTTCACTTGTCAAAAACTTGAAGCTGAGATGATTTTCCCTTATACATGGTCAGCTCTACTTCACATAGCTAAATTCCGGAATGTATAATGAGTTATTTATTCTTCAGAGATACTTACCTGGGTTGGGGGAAAATTAACAGACGTCTTGGTAGTTCTCCTCGTTTTTCTATGTATAATTCTTTCTGGAGCAATCCACAATTCTTACCAGGTATCACAGATAATAACTTCAAAATTTGGAGGGAAAAAAAGATCAGTAAAATCAAGGATGTGTTTGATCCAGGAGGCGAAATTAGATCATTTCAGTATCTTAAAGATAAACATGGTATTCCCAATAAACAACTATTTATGTACCTCCAGGCGAGGCACTACGCTAGACAGGTGGAAGCCTAACTTAAACACTCCCCTAACACCCTTACAGCATTACTCCAATTTTTAGAAACCCACAAATATCACATTCGTTATGTGTCGGATGCACTTTTATCTGTTGATGTATCTAGGCTTTTGGCTAAGACATCTCGGGCCAGGTCTCAAGATCTTACCCAAGAGGTTACACCCGAGGACCTTACTAGACATTATGAATCCACACTTAAGGCTCTGAAATCTGCCGCGTTGCAGGAGGTACACTATAAGACACTTCACAGGGTCTATATCTCACAAGCCCAGCGTCGACATATGGTCCCGGGAGAATCCGGGCAGTGCCCCAAATGCCATGCGGGGAGTGCCACTTTTTATCATAACTTCTGGGGGTGTGGCAGAATCCGACAGTTCTGGGGAAAAGTTTTGAATTTCATTAATGCTATCCTAGGCTCTAGTCTACCACATGACCCCCAGGCTTTATTACTTGCGAACTTCGGGGCTTGGGTTGATACTCCAGGGGTCAAGGATCTTATACCTTTTTCTAACGGTGGTGGTAACAATCGCAAAAAAAGTAATCTTACAGAGATGGACGGTCAAAACTCCCCCATTCTTGCATACAGTCAAGACATGTTTATTAGAAACACTGTATTTGGAGCATAGGGCCACAATCCCGGATGTGGAGAAGGGGGTGTTGCGCTTTTACAAGAAATGGGGAGTTTATGTGGAATTCGATACTATTCGAGACTACGACATGGTTCTTGTATAGAGATTTGCCACATGGGGATTAACCTGACCCTCTGTTCTCTGCTGCCATAGGCCTTTCATAATTTTCTAAAACACATGTCATTTAAGGGGGGATAATGTTTGTTTGACAAGTTGTTCCCACCTCGAGAATAGGAGTTGGCCCCAGTGGGCGGAATGGCTGAGAATGGTACGTTGGTTTAGTTTTATTGTTTAGAGTTTAGTGTATACAGTTATTTTATTGCTAACTTACTTGTGACTCCGGTCATCATTACTACTGTGCAAATGCATTGTATTCTCGGCTAATCGAGCCCATCATGTGGAATGTATTTGTGGTATATAAGACTTTTCTTTGGACTGGCGGGATTCTCGTTGTAAGTTGGATACTTATTTTAATGTTTGTATGTTTACAATACATGCTTGAAAACTAATAAAAATTTAAAAAAAATAAAAAAAAATAAAAAGATTTAAAAAAAAAAAAAAGGAGGCTGAATGCAGATTACAAGACTCCATCCGCCAGGAGGTTGCAAACCTCCAAAAAGACCTCTCACAAATTTCAGCACAAATAGATTTCCTGGTAGAAAAGCACAACACTGCTTCAAATCAGCTCTCTGACCTCAGAAACATGATGGCCCACCATTTGGAAGGTATCAGATCTTTATTACTGTAAGTACATGATCTAGATAATAGGGGTATGCAAAATAAGTTGCAGGTCAAAGGCCTACCAAAGGAAATCACCCAACAGGGTCTCCTTGATGTACTTAACAAAAACTTTGGCGAAATCTCATAGGACAGATTATTTAGGACGCAGCATACCAATAACACTTGACATTCTGACGCTTATAGTACTAAAAGTCACAGCATGCCCTGCAAGACATGGACATGCTGTGCCTTCTAGTACTATATGCACCAGCATGCAAAGGGTTAATAGCATGCCGTGCATTGGTTTTTTACATTTTAAAAACTATTTTTAACATTAGACATTATTATTGAATTTTTTTTTTTTTTTTTTTGGGGACTAAGCTAAATCGACACACACAAACCCAGCTCTTTTTTGGGGGGGTATTTTTCAGCGATTTTCCTTTTAGTAAATTCAGATAGTTAAAAATCCCCCCAAAAAATGCCAAAAACAGCGATATCTTTGAAATTGCCCTTAATAAATTTACACCCTAGACTTAAGCTGGAGACACTATGCCTCCGAAAACAGATAGGCCTGCAGCTCCCTCACATCTACACCTACTACTGGGCTACCATTCTGACAAGGATCTTGGAGTGGACCCAGAATTTAATTTCTAAACAATGGGTTGAGATTGAAGGTGTGGCCTTTGTGATTTTCTGCAACAATGGTACCATGGAAAACTTTGAACCACCCACCCAACCATCGCTCCAACACTTAAAACTTGGTAAAGTTTGCAAGCGCTGGATAGTTTCTCGTCTATGGCCTCCCCCATATAATCCTTCCTAGCTAATCTGCAGTTCCCTTCAGGAACTAACCTTCATGATTTTAAGCATTAGATCACCACAGGGGTCTTTATAATAGACCAACTGACAGATAGGCAACATGTACTCTCCTTTGCCGACCTACAAGGAACATGGCACCTTTTGAAAATATCTTCAAGACCGACAATTTATTCATCTTTGCCTCTTCACTTGAAACTTTACTTGAAACTTTATGTTGGATGCCTTTTCACCCCTCACACATGATTTCTCACTTATAAAAAATGTTATTGGATGAATATCCTCCCTTCATCCCCCACTTCACCAAACTGTGGAAAAGAGATTTGCAAAAAACTATTGACGAACAATGAAAGGTGGAAATCTTTAAGTTCTCCCTCAACTGTTCTATAAATAGATGTGTTAGAACAATCGTACAAACTACTCTCCAGGTGATATCATTGTCCAAAAACTCTACACAAATTTTACCCTAGTATTACAAATCTCTGTTGGCAATTCCAAACAGTGGCAGACTCCCTATTCCACATATGTTGGGAGTGCCCCTCCTTACAAGAGTTTTGGGTCTTAGTTATTAGACTTTCTGATAAAATCGTTGGCAGGGAGGCTCCGGATGACCCTTTATTCTGGCTTCTAAATTGGCAGCCAATTTTGGTATCAGCCTACAAGCACTCCTTGCTCTGCTATCTCAATGCAGCTGCTAAGGCCATCATCCCCACCCTCTGGTGATCTCAACACCCCCCAACAATTTGATCATGGTTCACCAAGATTTTACATGTCCATGGACGACATTGAGTCAGACATTAACCAGACCTATGAAAAATTTAGAGATGTATGGTTTACTTGGCTACACTTTAAGGACTCAGATTTGTATAAATTTATCATTAGGGATATCTCCCCTCATCTTCATCTCTGAACAGTCTCAACCTACTGTTGAAGTTTTAATTAAAAAGATTTGCTCTGATAGATCTAATAAGGTCACCAAAGATTTAACAATAATTTATTATACAGATAACAGAAATACATCAATACTACACCTATCCATTCAAACAAAGCATCTAAAATGGCTGCCAGCACATGGCATTCAAAATGGCAGAGTCTAACTCAGGGATTTTTCTTTATCTAGCAGGATCAGACATAAGTAAATTTAAGTGTGTTTAAACCAGAATGCATATTATAGAGAGATAGTAAGTTAGATAGATAGGATATAAAGATTAATAGCTATGGAAAGAGAGAGAGATTTTAGCAGTTACCTCATTGTACCATCTGTCCACAACCCCAGGTCATATTCAAACCGTATCTCTACATTTTTCAACTGAACCTTCCTAGCATAACTTAATCTGTATTAAACTCTGTTGTATTCTGATTGGACCAGAATTGAGGGGGAGGAGTTACAACTCTTCCTAGAAAGCCAGTATTTGTTCATTGTTAATTAGCATATGACTACCATTTAATTAACATATGACTACCACCTTCTGTCTGTGTATCCATTGTCAAAATGCATGTAATACTGGCTTTTTAAATGAATGTAAATGACCTTATACAGATTTCCACACTACTTTGAGATTTAATTAGGGCAACCCATAACTATTCAACTCCTTTACCAAGTCATTCTCTGCATGGAAACCCCAGGGGCCAGATTTACTAAGCTGCACAAAATAAAAAGTAGATATGTTGCCCATAGCAACCAATCACATTCTAGCTCTCACTTTTCTATTACATACTAGAACTTCATCACGGGGTACAGAGGGCTGAAGAGCTGAATCATTACCTGCTGCCACACGTGAAGCCTTTAAATAGAAGCCGTCATAAACACCGAAGGAGTGATGCGCTAGGACGCGCCGGAAGTCCGCGAGGAGGTCCGTCCGTTGCCATGGAGACATAGTAAACACCCATTGAACATGCTGAGGCCATAATGACGCGGTTGGAAAACATCCAATGGCCGCTGGTGTGTATGTTGCCAAGGGAACAAGAAAGTACACGAAAGGGATATAAACGCGGCTAGCTGGTTGTGAAGGTAAACAAAGTGACGGACCACTGTCATAATAGACAGGGCTATTGATCACAAGATAGCGATGTATATATTGCGGAGAAAACTAATCAAAACGACCGTGTTGGCATGCCCAGTAACAAAATAAAGAATATAGCAGACTAAAGATCGTACCTATCTACAAAAACAATCAGTTGAAAATCCAATTTAGAGGGGAACAACAGGAAATATGTAAAGAAAAAGGGGAACTGATGTCTCCATGGCAAACAACGGACAACCCAGGGGTAAAGTATTAAAGACATAAGTAAAAGAGATAAAGGTAAGTGACATAATAGTAGAATAAAAAATATGGGCTCTGAAAAAAATGTGAAAAACTAATAGTGTAGAGGAGAATACAACAAAATACTGGTAAGTCAATTGGACCACAATGACAGGGCTTTTACCAACAATTGGAAACGGCCCAAAAGCAAAACTGGAGAAAGTCAAAGTAACAGCACTGGGACTAGACTAAATAGTAAATCAAAAGTCAATATGTCATAATGCCAACACACACATCGCCGGCAAGCAGATGTCATGTGGCAAAGACAAAGAATAGGACAAATGTACAGGCTGCAGGACCATATGTACTGAGGCAAAGACATACGTATACTCATACTGAAAAAAAATATATAAATGGAAAGCCCAAAACTAATAACACACAAATAAAAGAACAACTGTAATAATAATAGTTGTATGAAAAAAAGGAACAGAGTGGTGTAAGACAATAGTAAAAAGCATACACAAAAATGCAAAAGCTAGTGGAATAAAACTGACATAAATCAATGGGAGGAATTAGGAAAGAATTATACAATTATATATATATATATATATAAAGTTAAACCCCCCCCAATGCTAAATTATTACTCTCACAGCACTGGCATCTAATAAAAAATAAATCTAAAAATAAATGCTTACCTTTGAATTCCTGATGGTCCTATTTCAAATTCTCACAAAGTCCAGATTCCACGATCTCTCTCTCCTAGCCGGGCCCTGAGCTCCTCTCTAAGCGCGGGCGGCGCGGTGCAGCACTGGCGTGACGTCATGACGTCACCCAGTGCATTACTGGGAACCAGGGAGGCGAGCCCAAAGCCAGTAATAGTTGGAGGGAGAATAAGGAATCTCCCTCTGAAAGATCAGAGGGTCAATGCAGCTCCAGCTGCACTACGGACTTGGGCCCGTAACAGAGGGAGGAGAAGGACTGGAGAATGCCTAGCGGGTAATCCGTCCCTGGGGCCAGGGCTTGTACTATGCTGCTCTGATACCTTCAGTACCTTAGTACATAGATATGCAGCAGCGGCTATTGCAGGTAGTACAGACAGGGATCAGCTGAAGCCGTGTTTCACACAGCTATGATCCCTGTCTCTACTACTCCCTGCAATAGCCACTGCTGCATATCTATGTACAATGCTGCTCTGACAGCTTTGAATGTATACCTCAATGCTGTCAGAGCAGCACAGTACATAGATATGCAGCAGCAGCTTTGAAGAATAGGGAGCTTTTCAGATAGTTGATTGGCTTCCTTAAAAAATGTTCAAAGACCAAATAATCGTACCAGAGCGTTTATTTGGTGTTTGAAAAATTGATCCTGGCCACTAACTACAGTGATTATTTACTAAAGCTGGCAATACACTAGAGAGATTATCAGCCCTGATCACCCAATTATTATTTTTATAAAAAAAACATAGGGGCTGATCCAGCCCTACGGCCGCCGTCGTTTTTATGGCGGCCGTATGCGTAAGAACGGCCGTAATCCATGGCTCTGTGAGGGGCGGGCAGCTCCGTAACTACACTGTAGTTATGGAAGCTGGGTGGGGGGAGGGAGGGGAATTAGGACAGGAGGGCTGGGTTTAGGAGGTAGATACACACAGTTACATCGGCTGAAGTTAGGATAGCCTTCAGTCAGGGTAACTGTGTGTAAACACGCTCACACCAGAGCTACGCGGCCAGCGTAGCTCTGGATCTGTCCCATAGTGTGTATGGACCTTAAGAGGTTGTTGGTGGACATCTAAAAGAGGCAGTATGGGAACAGAAAATATAAAAGGTAATGGAGATTTATAGTTTTTCATTAAATCAGTAGAAGTGTCGGTATTGCATACCACCAAATACAGTCCAACTCTGGGGCATTGCCTACTAATAAATCTAAAGGTTAAAGGTTTTTATTAACTTAAAAAGTCTGAAAACTGTTTTAGGATTTGTAAATAATACTAAATAATTAATAATAATAAAAAATAAAGCATGCAAAAAAAAGCATGCCCTATGGACTCCTAAACATAGTTGCCTAGTCCGCTTATAACAAGCGGAATTGGGCTTGTTTTTTCCCTGAGTCGCGGCTTTTTTCTGCTGGCCGCAGCCTGCAGCAGAGACCGCTCGGTAGCCGAGGCGAGGGAGGAGAAAATGGGCGGGATGGTTGCTGTGTAAAACTGCCTCCAGATAAGGTTAAAGTGCAGTTCAGAGGAAACACACAGGAGGGTAAGCAGTATTCATCTGTATTGTGACGTTATATCATTCCCTTGTAAAATAGTGTTGTGAGCGCTGTGAGTCACGTCATGCTTCGTTTAGGATTAGTATATTACTATTTAGCGTTTGCTTTGTGTAGTGTATGTCAGTCCGTCTGTCCTTTCGTGGGGTGGCAAGTGGGTAATACAGTTATACTTGGTTAGAGCGATTGTAGCGTATTAGGTACGAAGGGGTAACTAGACCTTATACTAGGTCTGTGGTGACGCTCATGCATTAATGTTTCTTTGTTGGGACCTTATGCTGCTAGCAGCTAGAGAACTTCACAGAGTGGCTCTGCAACAGCGCTGTGCTTTGAGAGAAAGCAGAATGTCTAGCTTTCTGTTCACAGTGTCCATGGAAATGCAATTTGTTATTTATGAGATGTTTCAAAATACTTTGCATTCTGGCAAATGGGAGCAGCAGAAATGTCTGGAGAATCTCTGTCTCTTAAATACCAGTAACGTTTAGATTAGCTGTTATTTAGATATGAAAAAATAGTGAGGCGATAAGAACTAATGATAAAAACCGGGTGGAGGCTCATCTCTAATGTTAGGACTGTGCTGTATGGAACCAGTGTTGCCAACTCTGAAACATAAAAGCCGACTACATCACTCTTCTATAACACCCAATCTTCTCCCCACTACATCTCAGACTACATCACTCTTCTATAACACCCAATCTTCTCCCCACTACATCTCAGACTACATCACTTTTCTGTTACACTCAATCTTCTCCCCGCTACATCTCAGACTACATCACTCTTCTCTTACACCCAATCTTCTCCCTATTTCTCAGACTAGATCACTCTTCTCTTAAACATAATCTTATCTCCACTACATCTCCAACCTCTCTCTCTCTTTACTTGCGCTTAATCTTCATCTCCCTACATCTCCAACCTTTCTCTTTCTCTTTGATTACCCTCAATCCTTTCTCCCTGTTTCTCCAGCACTTTGTTGGGGCAGCTAACTGTAACGGTCTGATAAGTCTACAAAAATGAACATTTTCCTCCTGGATCTCATGATTTTTTTTCTGGGCCGCACAATGATAGGTGCTGGAGGTGTAATATTTTGACCAGGAAACAGATTCTCATGAAATGGCTTAAGCCGGATGTAAAGGAACTTGGATAATCTGAAATATAATATAGGTAAAGGATATATAAGCTCTTTATATTGTCCCTGTCTCTGGTGGCAAAAGATATACACACACACACACACACACATACATATATATATATATGGAGAGAGAGAGGACAGGAGCGCTGATAGTGCATTAAATTTTATTTTCAGATTCGATCTCCTGATCTAAAAACGTACCATTATTAATATTTAAAACAACATATAAACAATGTCACACAGGATACTCGCCACCCGAACATAGGCCGATAACGAAGCTGGTGGACTCGTCCGAACAAGTTGCAATCAGTCAGGCCGTCTTGCGGGGGTAACACATGGACCGTGGGGAGCACCTGGTAAGCTCCGCCCCTACGCGTTTCGTCCGGAAGGCGGACTTCGTCTGGGGGATAAGGTGGAGCTAACAGAGGGGTGTCTTATAGTAACTGGATTTAACCCTTTCGGATCAAAATCCCACCATTACCAACATAGATTGTGTCCTATGCGGACATACTTACAAGTATACAGATTCTAAGTTCTATAATACCACTAAAAACAATATTATACAATATACAATTTAGTACAATGTTTAAACAGATTATATAAATATAAAAATACAAAAATACAAAAATGAATTGCCTCAATATAAAACTATTAGACCAATAAAAAATTATATTTTAAAATTAAATTAAATACAGAAATTAATACTTTTAGGAGATTTTTATGAGAAATTTTGGTTTCTAAGTTTTTTTATTATTAAACATTTTACCAGGATATTAGTTTAGCATCTCATCGAGGTTTATAAAAACAATCATTACCAAGATTACCAAAGAATCAGAAGATGAGGGACAAATTTAATAACTATAAACATTATAAAATAATCCAGTGGATTTATGGTCATTTGCTGGTCATTATCTTTCGCCTCAAGAAAGGGGAGAAGATAGAGAGAGAAAAAGTATAACACTATAAGAGGTTATATCACTATAAAAAGGGGACAATATCAAACCCCTCATTTAAACCTGACGGACTGAGGGTACCCAACGTAAGAATCCAATAGGTTTCTCTAATTGCCAACCTATTGTCCCGGTCCCCTCCTCGTTTGTCCTGAGCTATCCATTCAATAGCCTTGACCCTAAGACCTTCCGGATTTGAGTTGTGGTGGCTTAAAAAATGTCGGGGGATGCTGTGGTTCAAAACCTTATTTTTGATGTTCCGACAATGCTCCAGCATCCTAATTTTAAATGGTCGCTTAGTCTTCCCGACATACTTCAAGCCACAACTGCACTCTAGAAGATATACCACGTATGTACTGTTGCAGTTTACAAAATTCTTTATTTTATATTCTTTTCCATCCGTTCCTTTAAACGATTTCTTCTCTGGATGGGAGTGTTTGCATATCTTGCAGCTTCCACAATAAAAAAATCCGGGAGGTTTAGGGGGAAGAAAATCGTTTGAACTAACAGTTTTCGTGAGTGGTTCTAGATGACTTCTAGAGATCTTAGACTTTACAGAATTGGTTTTTCTAAAAAACACTTCTGGTTTCTCAAGGAGGACTGTCCTTAAGACCGGGTCTCTGGTAAGAATACTCCAGTGTCTGGACAGTGACTCCCTAATAAGGTGGCTGTCCCTATTATATTTTGTGACAAATGGACAAAAGACTCTTTTTTTCATCCCTCTCCTTATATTAGAGTAAAGAGCTTCTGTCTCTACACCTTGCTCTTAACATACTAGTTTCTATCAAGTCTAGAGGATAGTTCCGTTCTTCAAACCTAGAACCATATACTTTTGCCAGGTCATCATAGTTCTCCAACGTGGAGCAATTTCTCCTCAGTCTCGAAAACTGAGAGTAGGGGATATTTTGTTTCCACCTTTTTAGATGGCAGCTGTTGAACTCCAAATAACTATTGGAGTCCACAGTCTTCATAAACGTTTTTGTGTCTACTGATTTATTAGGCTCTATAGGTGCAGTCAGGGTTAAGTCCAGAAAATCCACACTCTGACTACCAAAATGCGCTACAAACTCCAAACCGTACTGGTTTTGGTTAATTTCTGATACAAAAGATTCAAAAGATAGACTGTCCCCCTCCCATATTAGGAGGAGATCGTCTATGTATCTTTTGTATAATACTATCGGCCAGTCGCCGAGAAGGTTCTGGACACAATCACGCTCCCAGCTCCCCATATATAGGTTGGCGAAACTGGGAGCGAAAATCGTGCCCATCGCCGTCCCGATGATCTGGAGATAGTACTCATCCAAAAAGAGAAAATAATTACTCTTTAGGACAAATTGAGCACATTCTATTATAAAATTGGCCTTAGTACTAGAGAGCTCAGTGTCCGTAGAAAGCACTTCTCTTAACACCTCCAGCCCCTTGTCATGGGGGATGGAGGTGTAGAGTGCCTCCACATCTATCGAGCACCAGCTGTAATTAGGTTCCCATTTTAATTCTGATACAATTTTCAGCACCTGAGTGATATCCCTTATATAAGATTCCAATAAGGGGACATACTATTTCAAATAAATATCAACAAACTCCGAAACCCTTGAAGTCACAGACCCAATCCCCGAGACAATAGGTCTGCCTGGGGGATTGAGTCTGCACTTGTGGAGCTTCGGGAGTTGGTAGAATGTGGCGATCCTTGGATTATTTAACAAATAATCAAATTTATTTTTAGATAGACACCCCAAAGACGAAACGCGTAGGGGCGGAGCTTACCAGGTGCTTCCCACGGTCCATGTGTTACCCCCGCAAGACGGCCTGACTGTTTGCAGCTTGTTCGGACGAGTCCACCAGCTTCATTATCGGCCTATGTTCGGGTGGCGAGTATCCTGTGTGACATTGTTTATATGCTGTTTTAAATATTAATAATGGTACGTTTTTAGATCAGGAGATCGAATCTGAAAATAAAATTTTATGCACTATCAGCGCTCCTGTCCTCTCTCTCTCCATTTTAGAAACCAAGAAGAGACCAAAAGATCTTTTCATTAATGGACAAATTGGATGCAGCGGCTGCAAACATTCAGAGGCAGCCTAGTGCTTTTTAAAGGACGTTTTTGCCTTTGATTACTCCTACATGTGTGTATGAGCATTTGGTTACATTTTGTAACAGTGTGTTCTGTGCGCGCTCATATCAATCTGTTTTTTCTACATTGTATCTTTTTTTGAGCTGCAGCACGTCATTTGTTTCAATTGTATTCTGAATAAGTGACTTCTGAAAATGTTGTTTAGATCATTAGAATTGAGCAAGCAACGCTCAGCATTATTAGAACAAAAGTTTTCAGAAGCCACTGTACCTGAAAATAATATACAAGACAATCCAGTCACACAAATTGTAAATAATGATGTAAATGTTTTAAAAAACTTGTTGAATGGTTTAGAAAAATCATTGATTAAGGAGACCAAATTATTTTGGGAAATAGAAACTTTACAAAAATATATACACTATGAGAGGATCCCTAGGGGTCTCAGAATTACGAAAAACCCTGCTTGTTATCTGGAAAATGTTTCTTTCCTTAAAGAGTGGAATGCACAATTAGACCTTTGCTCTTTAGCTCTTTTGAAGCTTCTGGTAACAGAAAAAAAGGATCGAGCAAGTATACAATCAAACGAATTTAGCTGGATTAGAAACTGAATTAACTAACTATTCTGATGACCCTGTTTTTTTGGAACAAAAACAAAGAATAGAACAAAAAGTCTCTAGAATAGAAGATAAAATAATAGAAGTAAAAATAGATAAATTCCAGACAGGATGGATTATGTAAATAATAGAGTTAGAGATTGGGATAAAGATAAGAAGATTAAAAGTACAAATAAAAACTCCCAAAATAGGAATAAAAATAATATTAACAATAAAGAAACTAAAAGAACCAGTAATAAGGAATAATAAAGAGATTAAAAGAACCAGTATTAAGGAAAGGAACCCTAATAATAATTTGAAAATTAAATCTAGTGGTCAAAACTCACAAAAATTAACACTATAGATTGGAAAAAGGTTAGTTACAAAAAGGGGAATGGAGAGAAAAAGAAACCAGTCATTTCCTTTGCAAAATAAATTTGAACCCATCTGTAATGAAGGTGCCCGATATGAGAGAATATCTGACTTAGGGCCCCAACCCTCGACA